>AYEL01086634.1:0-26833 GCA_000484575.1 Olivierus martensii
GGTTTTTCTCAAAAATTTTTAAAATGTCAAAAAATATTATTTACGTAATGTAAACCTTACTCAATATTCTTCGTACTTACTTAAAAATATCTCCTAACATGAAGTTATCTTAAGAATTATTGCACTTTTAAAATGCTGCCAAAGTTTTGTTTGCTGTTCGGACTCAACGCGTTTGTAAGAGTCGATGTAAATACTGGATTCGCATCATTCATCGCGAGTTATCTACGTCGATAGATCGATATTAACTTGTAGTAGAATACTACAATATCAAATAGCAAAATTTCGATTATCTTATAATAAAAAAATCCCGATAATGCATTTCCCCCAAGTACGCCCTTACCCCATTCCGCCTTATTTGGACATTACAATTAAAGACGAAATATTTTGAATTATACTAAACTACATAATGTTATCGATAATAAACAATACATTTTCATGCTAAATTTTTTTAATTTTTACCATAATTTTGATATTTTATCTAAATACTTGTGCACTGTATTTACAATATAGGCCTATATACTGTATATATATTTCGAAAGTTGCAGTATCCCCAGAATTTGAAGCCATGAGTCGCCGTTGCTGGTAACTATAGAGAGAGAAAAACATTTAAACTTATTGCAGTATAAACAGCAACGATCAAAGCATTTTAAATGTTCTCATAACGGAATTTAAACTGAGGACTATTTTTCTTAAAAGAATATCGAGAAAACTGTAAATATATAAGTTAATGAAAAATGTTTAGAATAATATAATATTCCGATAAGAATACTTTAATTGCTAATTTATTATTTTAATTATAAAATATCTTTCGTTCCTCCTAGAGGGAAAATTAAATTCAAACTAAAAAGAAACGCAATATATAGTCGATAAACTTGATACTGTATTTATAGATTTACAGTAGTTCTATTAAACTATAGGGTTAACAAAATATACAGTATATAACATTTTGATCAAGTCAATGATGCAAGTAAATTAAATCAATATATTTTCAACTAAAATAATTGATGCAGGAGTTCCTTTAACCACTCTCCTGCTTTTGTCTTCAGCGCTCTAGTGTTTCCAAATTCCTGACATTTTGGAATCCTCGGGAATCGAGAATGGGAAATCGTATTTCCCGAGAATTCCCTAATTAAACTTTTTTATTTAATTTTCGTTGATCATCTGTAATAATGGCTATAACAATAAATGTTAATAAACAGAAAAGCCGTAGCGAAGATGGGCACCCGGGTTCGTGGCCCCACCACATTCCAGTCAGAGGTTTCGAGACATTCTTATATGTAAAAATTCGACTCAAAACATCATTAAATAAAAAATCCTAATTGGACATAGACCGGAATTTCATGACTAGTGCATCTCTTGCCATGAACGCTAAACAGGGGTCATTACGGTATCGTTTTGGCTAAGTCGGTCGGATAGCTGCGTGGTAAAGATGTGGGGGCACGAGGTCTGGCCCGCTGGATAATATCACTTCTCACCCGATCGTAAGTTAACGGAGTTGACATCTTTATTGGTCCGAAATACTCCGTTTTCCACTATCCCCTGAAATGAAAATAAACACGCTTGATGTAGACCGCACAAGAACTCCGTCATTGTGCAGGTGTTCGGAGAGGTTGTGCGAAGTTATTAGACAGAGGTCGAGATGTCATCTTCCCGGGAAAAAGGGAGAGATGTTTATTTGTTGTATCGATAGGATAGAACAGGGATTTTAAACAAAGAAGAAGGCAGTTGGTTCCAGCCCGAGTTGGGAGACGGTCTTCTCTCTTCTTGTCTCCAAGAAAATACGATCTGTACCCGAGAAAGCAGTGGGTTCCAGCCGTCAGAGAGGATACTCTCTTTTTGCTAAAGTCACCCGTTGAATAAGTTCAACGATCTTCATCCGTACCGTTTAATCCAGTTCGAGCCTTGATTCACGGCAGCTACATTTCCCGTGAATCCTACCTGTGTAGCGAAAAGACGATAGAACTGTGAATACCGACCTCTCACCTCCACTAAGAAGTGTCTTATACTTTCATCGAAGATCCTACACCGAAGTGCACGCCCGAAACGGTCACCAGTAATCACGAACTCTAACTGAACTGAACTCTGTCTGGATCAATCAATCCATACATCGGTCAAGGGAAGTTGCACTCTCGACCAGATTTAAAGGAATTAACGACCGATCCCGTTATAAGAACGCTTCCCGTCGACAATCGTTGTTGGAGTAATCTCTATCTGTTAAGAGGTATTGTCCTCTGACCTGAATTGTCGGCTTTAATGTCTGTATAATTGTTACTCTCTCTCCAATAAAAGATGTTTGTACTAACAAACGTAGTCTCAGTGTCCGTTTTGTCCAGCCTCTCGTCTCCCGTCCTTACTCCCGTCACACGCCGCTTGTAGGCTGTCCGCCTGTTGGGAACCGTTCGTTCTAGTCTTGCGAGCCCAGCGGGCCGTGCGGGCCTCACAAAGCTGTGGCTTGCCACCTTGAGGATCGGGGTTCAAATCAGTGTGCGATACCTCCAGCTTTTCAGAGGGGGTCCGGGCTCGGCCCGTTCAACCCCTTCCTTCAACCGTCCGGATGACACATCATGGGTGTTGGCCAGCCTGTGATGGGCTCTATAAGTGGCCGCCGGCAGATAATGAATATCCCATGAGGATATGGAGGCTTAACCGAACTAACCTATTTAAGAATATTTCATGAGAATATGGCAGCTTAACATAAGCTAACTATTGGCCGATGACGGCCGGATGGCCAAGTGGTAACACTGTAGGCGTGCCATGCAGGAGGATCTGGAATTTTCAGGGCGCTGGGACCGGCCCGGTGATCCCCGTTCTTCACCAACCGGCTGTCCTCCACGGGTGAGGGTGCAGCCTGTAAATGGCCTGATGGCCAAGTGGTAACATGTAGGCGTGCCATGCAGGAGGATCTGGAATTTTCAGGGTGCTGGGACCGGCCCGGTGATCCCCGTTCTTCTCCAACCGGCTGTCCTCCACGGGTGAGGGTGCAGCCTGTAAATGGCCTCGCCCCTTAGTAATCTCCCTGATTGGAAAGGGGCGTCAAATATGCAAAAAAACCATCGGCCGGTTAGCTGCGTGGTAAAGCTTTGGCTTACCACCCTGGTGGATTCGGGTCCCACATCTCCAATGTTTCAAGAGGGGTCCGGCCCGTTGAACCGCAAAGTAAGAGCTAATTTTTGATTTTTATAAACTTTTATTTTATTCGTATTTGATTATAATAATTATAATATTAAGCTAAATATAATTCCTTATTTTTCTTCTCTCGAAATAGGCAAATATTCTCCATTACCGTCTTGCACTCGGGACCCAACTACCATTGCATGGTCAGCTTGACAATTTTAGACACCAGACTAGTAATATCCACACAGCGAAAGAAGAGAAACAGAACTGCTAGCGTTTACCAGTTTTGTTTCCATTCTTTTCGTGATCCCTCAGTGGTGTTTTGATTTCACATGGTAGTTTAATACTGCATGAAACAATGTTTCATGCAGTAGTAAACTAAAATAATAAAATAAAATATTGAAAAAAGATGTAAGCTCATATATATTTTCCTTAATTATTAATAATATATTACACTGACGGAAAAAAAAATCCCAACACCAAGAAAAAATTATTGTAGAGTAATGTGATCATATATATTTTCCTTAATTATTAATAATATATTATATAACATAATTTTTCATTAGAAAGAAATCAATTTAAGTTAAATATAATGAATGAAATATGATAAATAAACAAAAATAAAATAGCTAATTTTTCATTAGAAATAAATCAATTTAAGTTAAATATAATGAATGAAATATGATAAATAAACAAAAATAAAATAGCAAAAAATATATATTTTGCCTTCAAAAGATTTCTTAAAATCTTCAGAGATTTCTGACACAGAAACTGATCCTAAATCATGAAAATACAAGAATAGACTTAAGCAATGGCACGCATAAAAACATAATAAAAAATATTATAAGTAATATATATTTAGCAAGCTCAGAATTGTTTCTTCACTTAGAAGTTCAGGATAATTCGTATAACTTTGAAAATCATGAAAATTATCAGAAATGTTCGATTATGTATATTTACGATAACCAACATGGATGTGGCAATTATTTGTTTTTAATTGGTTTTGGAACGTAATTCCCATTTTTCTATTGGTTCCTGGTCTCCTATAACACGGTTTCTCAAAATGATTTTTTTAGGAATCTATCTATCGTGTTATACGAGGATACCTTATTTCTATTCTGCTCATGTGACGATCAGTTAAATGTATTATATATGATCCGTTAGTATAATCAATATAAAAACACAACAAACATTTGTTTTGTTTTTCTTATTTACTAATTTAATAATTAATTGTTGTTTACTGAGTTGCATAGAAGAAAATTTTGAACGTCGAGATTTCCAACGATTTCAATGGCTTCTATAGCAATTACGCTGGTGAACGTGTAAAATAATCATTGATCGAATGACCGCTAGTTGAGCGTTAATTTTAAACGTTTATACTTTAGTTTGTTAGAATTACAGTAAATTATTGTTTTTCATCCAGCCAGGAAACACCTGGTCGACACCAACTATCTAGCTCCTCTACTCACACTCAACTTCTACTCAGTCTTCCAACTCCCTTTGGATGGTGGCAGATATAGGCCTACTCTTTTTTCCCCTTACAAAGCATATTTATTATAATCTGATTTTAACAAATATTAACCTTAACATCAATTTTATCTATATTAATAATAAATAAAAACTGCTAATCTTATGAAGAAATATTATAATGCAAAATAGTTCCGAACTAGTTTTATAGTAAACTAAAAAGGTTTTTTTCTCAAAACCTGCTTTAAAGATATCTTTGAAATTTTACTGTGGTGAAAAGGTTGCAATTTCACACTAAGTTCCCAAATTACATATGTCTGTGATAATTTAAACGGGAGTAAACTACAGTATTTTAGGATAAAGTAATAAAATTTTATAATTGTAACTTTATAATGCTATAATTTTTTTCATTTATTACTTTCTAAAGTTGGGATATCATTTTCACGACAACTTGTATATTTGTGGGTCCAATTTTTGCATTAAAAATCGGTGAGACAATTTGGTACTATGGCGAGTAGTATGGAATAATTTCTTTTAATTATTTACGCCTCATATTTTAAACGTAGCTTCCGCTGCTTACTCATGCTGATCGCTTCGAGTTTGCGTGACACCATCAATGAATATATATTTTGTAATAGTGACACTTTATTTAAATATTTAAACAAAAATTAACTAATTTATGAGCGTCTATAATAACTGACTTTCTAATTTAGAAAATATTGTGATTGTTATTATTTTACTAGCAACAAATTAAATTATTATATGAATCGCGTGCGTTGAAGAGCGGCGCCGCAACTACATTATACAGTTCGCGAGTAAGATTGATTACCGAGTTGATCAAGAAGTAATCAACTCGGTAATCACTTCTTGATTACCGACTTGATTAGAACACTATACTCCGAATATTTTGTTCTAGCTAATTATATTAATTTATTACAGAAAAAGAAATTAGTTCAATAAAGTAAACATTTATTTATAATATAAATGAAATTTATTTAAATTGAATAAGTTATCTAACTGCAAAAATATGTAGCCCTAATATCAGTGAAGATTATGAAATGCTTATGTAGAATAATTATGAAAAATACAGTATTTTATCTTCTAATTTATAAGTACTATATTTAATGAAAGCAAATTACATCCTGAATTATTGGATACAATTTTGTTCAATATATTAAAACAATTTAAGATTAATAAATACATGCGCATAAAACCCATGAAAAATAATAAATAAATTAATAAATTATATATATATATATAAATAACTATCAAACCAGAAAATTTATACCAATATGTTTTCGTTGTATCAGTTCTCTAAATCACGAAAAATCAAACCAGAAAATTTATACCAATATGTTTTCGTTGTATCAGTTCTCTAAATCACGAAAATTTTATTTATTTATTTATTTATTCCATAAATATGAAGCAGCAAAGTATAAACTCAGACAATCTGAACGAGGAATCGATTTAAAATCAGGATTTATTCAGCAAAATCGAGATATATACCTGACTAATTAACAGCACTCTACTAATGTGAGAAAAATTATATGTTGAAAAAGATATGAATTCTTTGTTGGAAAATATAACAATTTTGATAAATAATAATTTGCTGTTTTTCTGACTGTTTTTTCTTTTAAACAAATTATAATTATTCTATAGGTTTTTCAATAATTTATTGCTATAGGTAGCAGAGCAGCAACGTTAGCAATTGTTTTTTCATATCAATTTTTCTCAAAGTTGCTAATATACTCATGTTTAATTCGATTTTTCGTGTTAAGGTAAGTAAATAATATCATTAATTTACATATTCTATAATTAAATTCCAAAAACTTTATTAAGTTATATTAAATTAACAAATTCTTCGTTTGTAGTAAATTTCACCGATATTTTGCTATTCATTATGGTCAAAGTATTTTCGGCATTTCTAGGTCTGAATAAAACCAACACCTTAAAATTTGAATATTTAAATAAGCTATTTTTATAACAACCTGCATAATAAGTTTTTTATCATATTCAATACTTGTCACATACAAGCAGCAGTCATTTGTTTACCAATTATTCATGTATAGTCTGTTCTACTTTTTTTTTTTTATTTTCATATTTTACGCCCCCTTTCCAATCAGGGAGATTACTAAGGGGGCGGGGCCAATTCCAACCACAGGCTGCACCCACACCCATGGAGGGGGGCCGGATGGTGAAGGACGGGGATCGCCGGGCCGGGCCCAGCACCCCGAAAAACATCCGGGACCAGACCCGGGACGCGAACCCGGGTCCTCCAGCGTGGTACGCCAACACGTTACCACTCGGCCATCCGGCCGCCTCTGTTCTACTTTGAGAAGGCAATGATGTCACAACTGAAGCCGTTATAGTTCGTCCACCAGAAGAAATATTGATCATAATATTTTCATGTTTAAAGTTTCAAAGTCTCGCTGCCATCGTAATTCGTATATTTATTCTCGATACAATATAAATTCTGAGAGTAGAAAAGAATCTGACGAAATTAAAAAAATAAAAACTTTATAAAACTTTTTAATACATAGGAGTTGTTTTAATTTTCTCATGACTGCGATGAATTATCGAAAAATTCACAGAATATCTAACAGAAGATTTGACTGATTCCTTATTGAAAGGTATTGTCCTGAGAAGGACGTTTTGGTCAACGAGGATTATACTTATCATTTATGGCAAATTTTTCGATTATAATGGAATTATGTTGATTCTTTTCGTACAAAAATTCAACGTCGTGGTAAGCAGTAAAGTGTTGTTCACAATATTGTTGTCGGTAAGACATTGACGGCATTTATGTCTATCAGCCAAGTTGCTATCAGCAGACGATTTATGATGGGACATTCATTACGGAAAAAATAATGGTGTTCTTTCATGTGAATTGCAGATTTCATAAAATCATCATATCTACTTAAACAATCTCTCACTACTTTTGTTTCAAAGATCTATTGGTGTCGATACTGTGATTTCATTCACTTTTTTAAAATATTCGAAAATATTTGTATTCAAGATTATTCTAGAAGTAAGATGGCGTCTTGTTTTTATGTGAGGAATGATGTGAGAGAAAACATTCTTCATAATCAAGCGAAGCAGATTAAACTTAACGATTACGGCAGATAGAACAGAATCTACAATTTGCATCATAGATTTGGTGGTGGAGTTAACCGATGTCTCGATAAAGACTGTTTACAGAATTAAAAAAAGTGAATGATATTACAGTACCGACACCAAACAAATCTTTGAAACAAAAGTAGTGAGAACTTGTTTAAGTAGATATGACGATTTTACGAAATCTGCTACTCACAGGAAAGAACACCATTATTTTTTCCGTAATGAATGTCCCATCATAAATCGTATGCTGATAGCAACTTGGCTGATAGACATAAATGCCGTCAATGTCTTACTGACAACATTATCGTGAACAACACTTTACTGCTTCCACGACCTTGGATTTTTGTACGAAAAGAATCAACATAATTGCATGCTAATCGAAGGATTTGCCATAAATGATAAGTATAATCCTCATTGACCAAAACGTCCTTCTCAGGACCATACCTTTCAATAAGGAATCAGTGAAATTTTCTGTTAGATATTCTGTGAATTTTTCGATAATTGATTGCAGTTCTGAGAAAATTAAAACAATTCCTAAGTATATGTATAATAATCCATCCTACTATTTATTGATTAATAAAATAAATTTCAGCACAAAAGTAGGAAATTAATGTAACTTTATTGAGATAACGTTTTCAGCTATTCTATAGCCATCGTCAGTCAAACGTATTAGTGTGCTCTATTAATGGAATACAATTTAAAAAAAAATACAAATTGCAGTACAAAATATTAAAATTTAAATTAAATATAAATAAATATATAGATGTTAGATTTTAGTAAATAAAAATAAGAAAAAATAATAAAAATAAATATACAAAGTGAATAAATAAATAAAGTACAAAAATGTGACAAAATTAGGATCGTGGACTTTTCTTCATAAGCCATTTCCAGGCTGAAGGTATGAGAGTGGGATCGTTTTTATTGATAGCCGTGGAGTTGTATTGACGTTTTTCTATTTCAATAGCTTCATATATTTAACCTTCGTATTTATTTGGAATGCATTTTAGAAGCGTAGTATTACTCCAATCGATGTCTAAATTATATTCAAGGAAACGTTTTGTGAGAGCCGTGGTGGTATTGTGATAACGTAGGCTTTGTTTATGTTCCTTGATCCTAGTTTTAAGATTACGGGAAGTATATCCTATGTATGCTTCATCTTTGTTGAGATCTAGATTTCTGAGTGGGATTTTATAAACACCTGGCTGGTTGATAAAGGGTGTATTATCTTTGTCATTACGCAGCAAATTGAGGAGTGTGTTTTTCCGTTCAAAAGCGAGCTTACGGCCAGTACAACGCTCAATCGTTTTACTTAAATTCCTGAGGGTAGTAGTAGATTGGAGTTTACTGTAAGCAATATTTTGCGAAGGAGAGATTTTATTCAACTTCTTTTTAACTTGTTGTAGGATTTTGACGAGGACGTTTCGCTTATATCCGTGAGATAACCCATGTCTGATAATAAGCCCAATTTCTTTGTATCGATCTATATAATGGGTGTTATGAGTGAATTCGTGTTTAAATAGAGCTCTAAAGGCAGCTAGTTATGACTCCAGGCATCAGGAGAAGTAGCTGGGATGAATATAGGAGTATAAGAAGGTTTTTTTATTTTCGACGGACATATCTTTAAACAAAATAAAGGCGTGCCTATGGGCAGCCCAATGAGAGCTATCCTTGCCGAACTATCCATTCGGATCATAGAAAAGCAAGCTCTGTATCCATTTCTTCCACACATCAAACTCTATAAACGCTATGTTAACGACGTTTTAATAATCTGGGATTGAGAAGAACATAACGATGAAATCGTCAACGCTCTTACAAGTTAGTGATACTTCCCTTGGCTTACATATTAAACTTGACCAATGTAGCCATTCACACATTCATTCCTAAGTATTAATAAAAATAATAAAGCTATTTAAAAATTCATAAACGCAATTTTATTATAATTTTTAACACGAGCGCATAAAATTACTATTTAAATAAATAAAAAATGGAAAAACAAATAAAATTTAAAAATTTTATAAAGAGTATTTAGAATAATATCAGGGACATGATGAAGACTTCAGATTTTATCGGCTAATTAGTGAAAACATTTTAATTCAACTGTTTGTGAACAAAAAAGGGATAACATTATTGAAAATATGCTATTTATATTTTGATATCTAATGCCGGAAGATACACACTTGTTTGCTACGCCACAAGAAGGCGATATTTTGTGACGTCACAACATTCTCAAAGTGGAAAAGACTATAGTAGAGGAAAGAATAAGTAGAGGAAAGAGCAACTTTGTGCCATTGCGGAAATGTTAAAAAGATTACAGGTCTAATCCTGTGAAATCAAAAATTATCATTTTCATTACGGGCAAATACCTCTAATGCTGGACAGTCCTGTATAATCTGGAATGTGTGGTCACATTATCCATAGGGGGATGGTCGGCCGGATGGCCGCGTGGTAAATCTGTGACTTACTTCCCTGAAGGATCCGGGTTCAAATCCGTGTCCCACAACTCCAATTTTTCAGAAAGAATCCGAGTCCGGACCGGTTTTTTTTAACAGATGACGCCACTTTCCAATCAGGGAGAATATTAAGTGACGGGACGAAACAAGCCCTTCCACAGGCTGCCCACCCCTGCGCATTCTAGTAGAATACTATGTGACGGGACGAAACAAGCCCTTCCACAGGCTGCCCACCCCTGCGGAGACGGGGCGAAACAAGCCCTTCCACAGGCTGCCCACCCCTGCGGAGGCGGGGCGAAACAAGCCCTTCCACAGGCTGCCCATCCCTGCGGAGGGGCTGGGCGAAACAAGCCCTTCCACAGGCTGCCCACCCCTGCGGAGGGGTCTTTCTGGTAGAATACTATGTGGTGAGCGAAACAAGCCCTTCCACAGGCTGCCCACCCCTGCGGAGAGGTCAGCATGTGGAGGATGGGGATCGACGGGCCGGGTCCGGATCCCATGATAAATATTTTCAAGGGGTGGGACCCGAGACTCGAACTGGGTCCTCCAGAGTGTAAAGCCGAAGCGTTTCCACGCGGCCAATCCGGAGGTCCTCCAGAGTGGAAAGCCGAAGTGTTTCCACACGGCCAATCCGGCTGATCCTCCAAAGTGGAAAGCCGAAGCGTTTCCACGCGGAATCCGGCCGACCACTCCAGAGTGGAAAGCCGAAGCGTTTCCACGCGGCCAATCCGGCCGACGACCCACGATAAATATTTTCAAGGGGTGGGACCCGAGACTCGAACCCGGGTCCTCAGAGTGGAAAGCCGAAGCGTTTCCACGCGGCCAATCCGGCCGACTCAACCTTGGGATATGGTTTCCATGCGGCCAATCCGGCCGATCCCTCTTTTGGGTTAGTAAAAACCCGTTTAACGCGGTCATGCGACGAATCCGGCCGACTCCCAGAGATGGTTAACTAATGTTTATTGGCCAATCCGGCCGACTGGGTCCGGACAATTGAACCCTATCCTTTAACCGTCTGGTTGACCTCATCATTGGTGTTGGCTAGCGTGTGATGAGTTCAATACGTGGCTGTCGCTAGATATTGAATATTCCTCGGGCGATATGGCGACTTAACTAACCTAATCTAACCGAATCTAACCTAACAATAGGGGTTCGGCCGGACCCCTTCATCCCCCTTCCTCCACAATTCGGCTGACCCCTCTGCATGGGTGGGCAGCCTGTGGAACGGCTTGTTTCGCCCCGCCACTTAGTACTCTTACTTCATTTGTTAACAAAAAAAACCTAATCACAGGAGATGTGGTTTACATAAATTTGTGAATTTACACAATCAATAATCCGTGATTTCGGCAGAAGATCCAGCAAATTGGATTAAGATGCAGCTTATCGTAATTGAGCTGTAATTCTTGTTCACTGTCTTTCATAGAAGCAAATTTTGAACGTCAAAATTTCCAATAGTTTCAACGATTTCAATAGCAATTGCGCTGGAGAACTTGTAAAACAATCGTTGATTCGAATGGCCAATGTTGAGTGCCAATTTTTAAACATTTATACTTTAGTTTATTAGAATTATAAAAAAAAGTTAGTCTACTATCTGTCATCCAGGCAGGAACCGCACAACCAGACTGTTCGACAAGAACTATCCAACTCCTCTATTCACAATCAATTCCTTCTCCGTCTTCCCGCACTACCCCTTTGGTAGATGGCAAACAAACACTTTTATCGCATTACAAAATTTATTTATCATAATCTGATTTTTATGAATTTTTAATTTTAATAGCAATTTTACCTATATTGATAATAGATACAAAATAATAATGTATTAAAAGGAATGTTATTATGTAAAATAGTTCCTAACTAGTTTTATCTTAAAATGTAACAATTACATTGAACTTTCGAAGAAACGCAAAACTTTTTTGAAACATATGGTTTTAAAAATATTTCTGAAATTTTAATGTGGTAAAAATGAGCTATTTCACATAAACAGCCCATAAATCTGAGATTATTAGAACAGAAACAAACTATATTAGATGAAGTAATAAAATTTTATAATTTTATTGGTAATGACAGGAATAATAAAATTCGTTCGGAATATTTATACTTTAGTTTATTAGAGTTATAAAAAAATTACTGTCCGTCATCGAGGCAGAAACCGCACATCCCCATTGTTCGATACCAATTATCTAACTCCCCTATTCACACTCAATTCCTGTTCTGTCTTTCCACACTACCTCTTTATTAGATGTCAAATTGTATTGATAATAGATACAAAATAATAATGTTATTAGAAGGAATGTTATTATGTAAAATAGTTCCTAACTAGTTTTATCTTAAAATGTAACAATTACATTGAACTTTCGAAGAAACGCAAAACTTTTTTCAAACATATGCTTTAAAAATATTTCTGAAATTTTATTGTGGTAAAAATGACGCTATTTCACATAAACAGCCCATAAATCTGAGATTATTACAATAGAAACAAACTATATTAGATGAAGTAATAAAATTTTATAATTTTATCGGTATATGACAGGAATAATCAAATTCGTTCGATTTAATTTAAACCTTATACTGATGATGTGCACTCAATTTTTCCATACCTGTTTTCTTTTCTTGTTTATTTTCTGTTTATTGTTGCAATTGGGTTGAAGTTCTCAATACCCTCCTAAAATCTAATTAAGCATGGAGACATCGTAAACATATTTATCATAATAAATATGTTTACGTGTCCCGTTTTTGCATTAAAAATTCTGTTTGTCAATTTGGTGTCATGACAACCAATTCGAATAATTAATTATTTCTGGCACAAATTTAAATCATAGGTCCCGCCGCTTATTCGTAGCGATAGCTTTAATGATCGGGTGATAAAATCAATGAATACGGATGTTTTGTTAATAGAAACTTTATTTAATCTAATTACGACGTGCACTCAATTTTTCCATACCTGTTTTCTTTTCTTGTTTATTTTTCTGTTTATTGTTGCAATTGGGTTGAAGTTCTCAGTACACTCCTAAAATCTAATTATGCATGGGGACATCGTAAACGGGACATCGTATACGTGTACCGTTTTTACATTAAAAATTCTATTTGTCAATTTGGTGTCATGACAACCAATTCGAATAATTACCTAATTATTTCTGACACAGATTTTAATCATAGGTCCCGCCGCTTATTCGTAGGGATAGCTTTAATGATCGAGTGATAAAATCAATGAATACGGATGTTTTGTTAATAGAAACTTTATTTAATCTAATTACTTAGATCTATAATAACTAATTCCCTAATTTAGAATAAAAATATTAATAATTATTATGTACTAATAATAAATTAATTTTATTATATGAATCGCCTGCGTGAAGGAGAGGAATTGCATCTATGTTATATAGTTCCCATGTAGATTCTTTCACAAACATCTATCAAAAAATTTTCCTTTTTTCTAAATCATAAAAACGTAATCAAATAATAAAAAATAATTAAAGTTTATATCGTTTAAAGCAAATTATTTCTAAAAATGATGCCTGCGTGAAGGAGAGGAATTGCATCTAGATTCTTTCACAAACATCTATCAAAATATTTTCCTTTTTTTCTAAATCATAAAAACGTATTCAAATAATAAAAAATAATTAAAGTTTATATCGTTTAAAGCAAATTATTTCTAAAAATGCGATCTTAAAATATATCTATGCTATTGAAAGTAACAATTGCTTTGACCAAATTTTCGAGAAATTGAAGAAATCAAACTGATGTGTATACATATATATTCAATAATTTTCTAAACATCTTTAAAGAAATCGGATTGTTTTAACGAATCAGAAATTTATTCAAAATTTTTTAATTTCTTATGTTAGGTTTTTCGTAGATTAAACCTAATTTATATATAATATTGAAAACTATAAATAAAATTATTCATTCCTAGCTGATACGTATGTTATACATAATCATATTATTTACGAATAAATGAAAGAAAGACTATTAGGAATAACATATCGATCTAAATATCGATAAATATCGATCTATATTTCTAAATATATCGATCTTAAAATATATAAAAAATTTAAAAATTCAAAAGTGGGGGGCCAACTTCACACAGGTAACATAATTCCATGCTAATCGAAAAACTTGCCATAAAAATATAATCGCCTCGTTGACCAAAACGACATTCTCAGGACCATACCTTTCAATAAGAAATCAGTCAAATCTTCTGTTAGATATTCTATTAATTTTTCGACAATCATCGCAGTGCTGTGAAAATTAAAACAACTCCTAAGTATTAATAAAAGTAATAAAGCTATTTAAAAATTCATAATCAAATTTTAATATAATTTTTAACACGAGCGCATAAAATTACGATTTAAATAAATAAATAAATATGGGAAAACATTAATAAAATTTAAAAATTTTATAAAATATATTTATAGTTATATCAGGAACATGACGAAGACTTCAGATTTATCGGCTAATTAGTGAAAACATTTTAATTTAACTGTTTATGTACAAAATAGGGATAAAATTATTGAAAATATGCCATTTATACTTTGATATCTAATAGTAAAAGGATACACTATTGTGTGCTACGCCACAAGATGGCGATATTTTCTGGCATCATTGCATACTCAAAGTGAAACAGACTGTAGTATGGAGTAGAGGTAAGAGCAACTTTGTGCCATTGCGGAAATACTGTGTTAAAAAGATTATAGGTCTAATCCCGTGAAATCACAAATTATCATTTTCATTACGGGACAAATATCTCTAATCCTGGACAGTCCCGATATATTATTCAGATATAATTAGAAATGTCAGATCACTTTATCCATAGGAATGGTCGGCCGGATAGCCGCTTGATAAACCTGTGGCTTACTACCCTGGAGAATCCGGGTTCAAATCCGTGTCCCACACCTCCAATTTTTCAGGGAGGGTCCGGGTCCGGACAATTGATATCCCTTCCTTCAACCATCTGGTTGACCTCATCATGGGTGTTGGCTAGCGTATGATAAGCTCCATAAGTGGCTGTCGCTAGATATTGAATATTCCTCGGGCGATATGGCGGCTTAACTATCCTAATCTAAATTAACCATAGAAAATGTTGTTTACATAAATTTGTGAATTTACACGGTCAATAATCCCTGATTTCGGCAGAAGATCCAGCAAATTGGTTTAGGATGAAGCTACACTGTAATAACTTTATCGTAATCGAGCTGTAATTCTTGTTCACTGTCTTTCATAGAAGCAAATTTTGAATGTCAAAATTTCAACGGCTTCAATAGCAATTGCCCTGGAGAACTTGTAAAACAATCGTTGATTTGAATGGCCAATATTGACCGCCAATTTTGAAATATTTATACTTTAGTTTATTAGAGTTATAAAAAAATTACTATCCGTCATCGAGGCAGGAACCGCACATCCCCATTGTTCGATACCAATTATCTAACTCCCCTATTCACACTCAATTCAACAACGAGATGATGTCGATGAACCCTATTCTACTCAGGAGAGAATGTTGGAGACTTATAATCTGCGAGATTGAAAGGAAATAAGACCATCAACGAAATATGCAAATTTCGCTGACTGCTCAATATTTATTACCGAACAGCTTGAACCCAACACATATGAAGAAGCCATCAACTGTGCAAATTCCAATGAATGGAAAAAGGCGATGAATGAAGAAATTGAGTCACTTGAAGAGAATCACACATGGAACTTGCCCGATTAACCAGCGGGTGAAGAAGTAATTGACAACAAGTAGACATTCAAGGTCAAACAGCATCCTAATGGAAATATCAATCGTTACAAAGCCTGACTGAGGCTAGAGGTTCCAAACAATGGCATGGTGTTAATTATCATGACATTCAGTCCTGTAGTTCAATTTGATTCCATACAAGCAATATTCACTGTTTCATCTTCAAAAGGGTTAAAACTCCATTAATTTGATGTAAAAACCACTTTCCTATATGGAAAGTTGCAGGAAAACATCTACATGCAACAACCAATAAGTTATGAAGATGGAACAAATCATGTATGCAAGCTGAACAGAAGTCTCTACAGACTGAAACAAGCATTGAAATGCTGGAATCTGTGTTTTGAAGGATGTTTTGAATAAATTTAACTTAACAGCAATAGATGCAGACCCATGTGTGTTCACCAATTCCAGTAAGGATACACAAATAATCCTAACCATATATATATTGATGATGGATTAATTGCTTCATCTGACCCAATATTGGCAGATTCACTATTAAAAGACCTGAGTAAGGAGCTTAATATTAAATCTAGTGAAGCTAAATATTTTTTAGGTCTAGAAATAGAACTCCCCCAAACAGGTCAATTTTCCTTCATCAAGAAGCATATACAAAGAAAATATTAGCACAATTTAACATGAATAATGCCAATTCTGTCACAGTTCCAACTGATCATCATCATCAGATGTGTGCAGCTAAGCACCCAAAAGGGGAAGAATCTCCGACTATTGCTCCTTATTGCAAAGCAGTCAGAGTCTCATGTATCTATCAATAGGAACAAGACCTGACATCACATTTGCAGTACTTAGAAAACCTACAAAAATTTACTGGAACGCAGTAGGATGAATCTTAAAATATTTGAAAGGAACATCACGCCACAGATTACTCTTCGAACATCAAAATAAACTGGAACTCTTAGCCCATAGTGTCAAAATCATATTTGATTCAAGACTATATGAATCTCTATCGAAATTGAAATCAAAATAAAGTGAATTATTTAATCAAAGTGGGAGTGTTAAAGATATTGATTAAATAATATGTAATATCTTCTAAATACTTGTATTTCTCTTTAACTCCCATATGCACAAAAAAAAATTCCTCTCACACTCTGTTAGAATTGGCAACACTTATTGTGCCTCAGAATCTGAGAAGCCTCTTTAATTACCTCACACAGTCTGGCTTTCTAGAAAGGACTTTGTATATGTTTTTAAACATCTTTTTGATATTGAGATCTGAACTATCTCATTTTTGAATCTTTTTTAAAACTGTTATCAAGTTGGTTTAATAGAACTATTTACAATATAATAACAAGCACCATAAGTAGGGAAACAGGAACTTTAATTATCAAAGTTTATTAAACTTCAAAGAATCACTAATATACATATGAAATATGAAAAACTACTGGTCCTCTACAGTTCAAGGATAATTAGTGATGAGCTATGAAAATTTTAACAAAGGGCTTGCTTGCACTTTATCTTATGAAAACAAAATATCAAATTCTAATTAAATGTTTTACTTTTTACAAAAACAGAAAATACAAATAATTGTGCATGTACAAGAAAACATTTTAAAATAAAAAACCCTTTAAAATTTAAAAAAATAAAAATATCTTACTTATTGACATCTTTTAATGAAAAACTAACAATGGGATGAAGTCCCATTGTTTAGTTTTCCATATTAAACAATTTGATACCTAACAATAAATTTATTGAAAACAGACAACATTTTCCAGCACCTGTTTAAATTTTAGGTTATCTACAATGTATTTGACCAAACTTAAACGAAACCACATGAAACCCTAATTCTCACCCTTCCCATATTTCAAAAATTCTTTTGTGCACTAAGTCTCTATCCACCTACCCAGCTTCAGAGGGCATTATTGCCAGATCACCACTATTCAAGATGCACATTCAAATATGCAAATATGAGAAAGGAAAAGACTAACATAAGTCAAAGTATGATTATGACACTCAAGACGTATTTTTTTTTTGGAATTTATTTATTCCAAGAAAAACACATGTTAAACAAGCAAACAAAATAACAAGGGGTTCACAAATTAGTGACAGATTTAACAAAGAACTTGCACGAACCCTTAAAGCTCACCACTGAGGATAAACAAAATCAAACAAACTAAGAACTTCATAATATTCCAACATAGCATACAAATTGCCATTCTAAAGTTTAAATACAAAAATATATATGTCATTATTATGGTTTACGGAAAAGTCGCTCCCTGCATTTCGCCTCCGACAATTCGCCCCGAGCACATTTCGCCCCCGGAACATTTCGCCCCCAGCACATTTCGCCCCCTGTAGATAATGAATAGGCTACAAAATTGCAAATATAGTCAACAAGTAATGATTCTAATTTATTTTTGTTTAATATAATAAATGCACATTATTATTGTTTAAAACTTGAATTTGTATGCAATACATCTAAGGCAATCAATCAGAATATGATTTTGAAAAAGTTTGACTATTCTTTTGATATGCATTAGTTCATTCTGCATTTTAAGTTAGGAGATAAACTAAAAACCGAACTATTGTTGGCTACAGACAACACAAAATCAACAGACGAAGAACCAACCCCAATGAAAAGTAACTCCTCGCGATATTCAATTCGCATTGCGAGTTTCGTATTTTGTTTTTTAATCTTGTTTACATATTTATCTATGTTTTCGTTGTTGTTATTATTATCCTTAACCGTAAATCAGTTAATATTAAAATATCGTCGAAATAATTTTTCTTTGTTGTTTTTTATTTAGGTCTTGTTACCATAATAGCATTAATTGCAGTAATGTCATATTGGTATAGTAACAGATAGGAGAGGTACAGATGTGCTTTTACCCATTTTTATATTTCTGGAAAGGTTGTTTTCTCAACATTACAACTGATTAAACTGCGGATTTTTTTATTTCGCTTTAAATATCCTATATAACAACGAAGCGTTTTTTGGTGTATAGTATTTTGTAAACATTTAATACTGTATCGAAAAGTGCTTACCTTAGAAAACCTACAAAAATTTACTGGAACGCAGTAGGATGAATCTTAAAATATTTGAAAGGAACATCACGCCACAGATTACTCTTCGAACATCAAAATAAACTGGAACTCTTAGCCCATAGTGTCAAAATCATATTTGATTCAAGACTATATGAATCTCTATTGAAATTGAAATCAAAATAAAGTGAATTATTTAATCAAAGTGGGAGTGTTAAAGATATTGATTAAATAATATGTAATATCTTCTAAATACTTGTATTTCTCTTTAACTCCCATATGCACAAAAAAAAATTCCTCTCACACTCTGTTAGAATTGGCAACACTTATTGTGCCTCAGAATCTGAGAAGCCTCTTTAATTACCTCACACAGTCTGGCTTTCTAGAAAGGACTTTGTATATGTTTTTAAACATCTTTTTGATATTGAGATCTGAACTATCTCATTTTTGAATCTTTTTTAAAACTGTTATCAAGTTGGTTTTTCAACCCTCACACTTTTAACTTGTAACTTTCACATTTAAAGGACGTTTCTACAAACAAATTAGAGAAGTGTCTATGGAGAGCCCCATGGCAGGAGTACTCGCAAAAATAGTGGTCAGAGAATTAGAAGAACAAATCCTATCACCCCTTAATAATAGCTCCAGTTTGTTTAGCCATTACATAGATGACATTTTTGTAATTTGGAAACAACCTGAGAGAACAGAACAACTAGTTAAAGGCTTCACAAATGAAGAATGTGGCTTAAGACTTAAAGTAACACAAGTGAACAACAAGTGAATTTCCTAGATGTAAAAGTGTTAGCTAATGGTAATAACTACAAAGTTGCTAATTTTAATGAATATCAATACTATTAATTACAACTAAACCTAACAATTCTAACAACTCTGCAATCCAGAGTTCAGCCTGAGCTCAGGTCTTTAACTAAATTCTAACTTAAAAATAATTAACTTCATAACAATCTAAACAACAACCAACAAAACAAAACCGGAAGCCGGAAATTGGAACTTACAACTAGAAATACCGATTAAGTGTTAGATCTAAGAACAACAAAATGATGTTAGAAACTTATACTAATAAATTGAATTTTTCAAAACAAGTTAAATAATAAAAAATATAAATTTATTAAACTCCAAAACACTTACAAAAAGTGTTAATAAATGCTTTATTGGAACTATAGTAAAGCAACAATCAATTAATCAACAAAACTTGTTTAATCCAACTCAAAGAAATAACAAGAAATAAACCTTAAATAATACTTAAATTCTACTACCTCCCAACTATTCACAAGAAAGAAACCTTAATTACTACTTAATTCTACTACCTCCCACCGATACAAACTTCAAGCAAATTGTAGACCTTTACAAGAATTCTAATGTCACTTAACACCAACCTTACGTCGATACAACACCTCAGTGAATTGTTGGTTGTGTCGGCTTTTATATCAAGTGACGTACAGTCCTGTGTTGCTTCATTTACATAAATACATGTAACAAGTTTAAATTTATTAGCTTACAGAGTTATTCATTCATGTCATCCTCTTTACAGTTCATTTATATATCGAACAAAACATTGATACGGGATCATTCTTATTTTCTCATCAGTGGTAAAACTTATTTAGATTAGATGATGACATCATTACCTGGGATAGCTCTTCCAGAGGACGGTTTCTGCTTCTGTAACACATGATTGCTAACTACTACGACGGAGAGTATGGAAGTAAGTCAATTCTTAAACTAAAATATAATATTTTAGCTAATATTGCAAATATTGATAAATAATAAAAGACTATAATAAAATAAAATAGGACAGATCAGAGTTAACTTCCTCACATAACTGTTATACCATAGTATATTGGAAACCAACATCTTCCACTGTAATTATTCCAAAGTGATCTAATGACCCCTATTAATATAAAATATTCTCATTTAACACTTATTTTAGATGTCTAACACACTGTAGTCAACAAAGTTTTAAAGATGAAGAAATAATAAGGATAAAACAATTTGACAAAAAACACAGATACTCAAATAACTTTATGGAAAAAATCTGTTTGAAGCAATTAAACAAAACAGAAAAAGAATCTGTGTGCCAACAACAACAACTAACAAAATATAGAGAACAACCTGGAAGGACCAATCAACAACAGTATATTCCAATACCATATAGTTTAAATAATAATAGACAAGTTAAAAGAATTCTAAAGAAAAATAACTATAAGAAAGCATATAAAAGAGTGTCTACAATATACAATATACTGAGGAACGATAAAGACAAATACAATGATCAATACAAGTCAGGTATATACAAAATCCCACTGATTGACATAAATAAAGGACAAAATAAGGCCTACATAGAACAACTGGGAGGAATTTCAAAGGTAGAATCAAATAACACAGAGATGATATTAAAAAGCTAATTTAACAACAGCATTAGTGACATATGCTTATGAAAGTAATGTAGAAATACAATGGAATAAAGCTAAAATCTAGATAATAAAGAGAACTGAAACAATAGAAATTATAAAAAGGAGTGAGAATAAAGTGATTATAAATAATTAAAATAGCGAAACTATTTCACCAGCATGGAAATATGTGATTAAATACTCAGGATTGAATTATGCACAACATATGTTTTTATTTTTTTAAACTTGATTTTTAAGTTTTAATTTATAATAATTATGTTTTTATACATCTTACTTGTTAGTTCACATTTTGAATTGAAATTAATGCTTGATAACAAGCATGTATAAGAACTATTTTTAAATAACGAAAGTGCAAATTGTATTTTCCATTAACTTATTCTTAACTGTTATTGTTCTAAACAAAAAGCCGATGAGGATAGCTATGATATCGAAAACGTTTCTGAATAAAATATATTTTTGTGTATTGATGATACTGCTTAATGTGCTAATCTATATTGTATTTTGTATATATTGATACAATATATTATAGCTATAATGTATTTTGTATATAGCTGATGTATTTTGTATATTGTTGATGTATTTTGTATATAGCTGTATCATCATCAGCTATATACAAAATACAAGAAGATATATATAAAATAAGAACAAAACTATTTAGAAATTTCTAGAACATTTTAAAATTTATTACTTGCACTACATGTAAACTTGAGTTGCATTCTGAAAATAATTTTATATTAATTACTAAGCATATGCTTACAATAGCCCAAATGGTAAGTTAAGTTGTAATACAAATCTGCTTAACATAGAATGTGATTTAATGCTTAAAATTAAAGTTAAGGTTTTAATTCAAGTGTGACAGTTTTTTAACTCTTCGTTAATTGCATATTTCCAAGATAGTGGTAGTAAGAGAAGAGTTTTTTAACTCTTCACTTACTCTATCATTAATAATGTTGCTTGTTTTGCCTTTTATATATTTCCATTACTTCAGCTACAAATATTTCCTTATTTTTTTCTACTTATCTCAATACTCTGTGGTTTCACCCCATTTGACTTTCTCATTGCTGCTATAAACTTTTTGGCTAGAAATGTGGATAAGTTGCCCTTCTTAATATTTCTTTGGTGCTCAGCTATTCTGTCATATATAATATAGAAGAAAAGAAACAACAGTTTTATATGAGAGCCATCACCTAGAATAATAGGTAACAGAATAGCTGAGCTCCAAAGAGATATTAAGAAGGGCAACTTATCCACAATGCTGGCCAGAAAAGTTTATAGCAACAGTGTGAAAGTCAAATGGGATGAAACCAAAGTTATTGAGACAAATAGAAAAAGTATGGAAATATTTGTAGCTTAAACAATGGAAATATATAAAAGGAAAAATACAAGCAGCATTATTAATGAAAGAGTAAGTGAGGAGCTCCCACTTTATCTTAGAAATATGCAATTAAAGAAGAGTTAAAAAACTGCCAAACTTGAGTTAAAACTTTAATTTTAATTTTTTTATTTTCTTAATTTTAAATGTTAAACTTTAATTTTAAACATTAAATCATATTCTATGTTAAGCAGATTTGTATTACAGATTTTATCATTTGGACTATTCTGACCATATACTTAATGATTAATATAAAATTATTTTCAGAATGCAATTCAAGTTTATATGTAGTGCAAGTGATACATTTTAAAATATTTTAGAATTTTCTAAATGGCTTGTTCTTATTTTATAGATATTTTTTGTATTTTGTGTATAGCTGATGATGTTACAGAATATCAAAAACGTTCCTGTTAAATAAAATTGTTTTGAATATTTACTGCAAAAGTGCTGTATTTTAGACTTTAATTATATCCATTACCATTCCTTATGATTGTAGCATTTTTCCATTTGAATTCTACATATTTTTATATATTCTTGACACAAGTGCAATATTTAAAGTACCTTTAAATATATTATTTTCATATTCTTTAATTAATGTTTTCAGATATCTTCCATTTGAACCTATTTATACAGTGGTGCCTTGCAATTTGACACTAATCTGTTGGCGAAGTAATGCCGAATTGAGAAACTGTCAAATTGCGGGACAATATTTTTCATATAAGACTATGTAAAATCGATTAATTCGTTATCGGTCCCCATCCGACTCCCCTAACAGGTGAGGTGAGAAAGATACACTATATTTTTTTACTTTATTATATGTGTTTTACTATTGTATAACACATTAAATTACAAAATGCACTATTTGCCCATATAAGACTACGTAAAATACATTTATTCGTTATTGATCCCACTCCCCTAACGGATGACGTGAGAGAGATATACTATATATTTACTTTATTATGTGTTTTACTATGATATTACACACTAAATTACAAAATACACTATTTTATACACAATTTATTAGCCCTTAGATGTTGGAATGAAGTCTTCCAGCAGACCACACATAATCTTCTCTCTCTGTTGTAAAACGTTGCCGCAGTTGTCCTAGGAACGCCATACTCAAGTTACATTTTAATTGTTCTACCTTTCTGCACTTTATCTACATATTTTATTTCGTCTCTTTGCTCAATCAAGTGTACTTCTTTTCGGAATTATTCCTCTGGTCAGTTCTCTTTGAACCTATCCTCAAGAAAATAATAATAATAACTATGGTTGCACAAATTTTTTACTTTCGGAAAAATGCAGAATTGAATATAATAATTACAAGTTAATTACTTTCTGAAAAATGTAGAATTGAAAACAAATTTTTACTTTTTGAAAAATGTAAAATTGAAAATTAACATAAACAACATGGGCAAACACCAAAGTAGCTAAAAAAGAACTGACAAATAGCAAATAAGATCCCACAATTCCATGGTCGTGCATGCGCCAACCCGTGAAACTTAAATGTCGAATTGCAAGACCATCGAATTGCGGGATGTCGAATTGCAAGGCACCACTGTATTTCTCTCCATTGCAAATCCTCATTTTCTAAATATATATTGTGTAACCAGACCACTTCTCATGTTGACCATTGATTTGTTGTTGCATAATAAATTAAAAATTGCATTTTTTATTTTAAATATTAATTTCTTTTTAAAGACTTTTTCAATATATCTGCTACTTTTCCTTACAGGAGTTGAATAATCTATCCTTTTATAATTATAAATTTTTCTTAAACCTGTACATTTTGTTCTTTAGGAATATTAAAACTTCTTTCAGCATATATTATTTAAATTTTATATAATTGAAATTATTTTTTTTATACATTGTATTTAGATTGAAGGAATGAAACTTATAGTACGTTGGTTATTAGGATTGAAAACTGCCACTCATTCTGCAATGTCTACTTTACGTCTATTAAGTACTGTTATTAATCATCATGGAGACCTTATGGAAAAGGAACATGTTTCGTAAGATTTATTAACTTTAATGTAATTAATCTTAAAATTTTTAAATTAAAATGTAATGATTAAAAATTTTAGTCCAATGGAAAAATCATGGTTAAGACTGACAGCAGCAGCTTGCATGTTGAAATTATGTCAAGAACCAAGTTATGCTGAAACAATAACATTAGAACAATTTTTGGTTTTAGCTGCAGTTCTTAATGTAAGTATTACATAAAACATTTATACTTCAAAATCTATTAATCACAAATCAATGTAACTATCTCCATAACAAACAATGCATTTTCTTGTTTCTTGATACAGTGGGTGATCGGTTAACGAACAGTTCAGATAACGAACAAATCGGATAACAAACACTTTTTTGAAAGATTTTTATGTTCGGTTAACGAACACATGTTTGGATAATGAACACTTACAGAACAAACTGTGGGACCCGCAGACTGATCGAATGACAGATCAGCCGGATGGCTGTGTGGTAAAGCTGTGGCTTACCATTCTGGAGGATCTGGGGTCCATCTCCTCCAATTTTTAGGAGGGATCTATGTCCAGACCATTGAAACCCATCCTTCAATCTTCCAGTTGACCCCATGATGGGTGTTGGTCAGCTGTGATGATGGCGGCTCTATAAGTGGCCGCCACCAGATAAAAATATTCCATGAGGATAGTTCGGCTTAACTAACCTAACGGAATGACAGGCTTAGGCCTTGTGCACTCTTGGACTTATGGGTAAGGATGGAAGAAAAGTAGTTTTCCCGATTAAAATGAACTCGGAGACAACGTAAAACAAATCAAAGATTTGTTAAAGAAGGTTAGAGAGAGATTTTACAATTTTTTGGTGTTAGAATGGCACCCATACCAGGTTAAGGTCAACAGGCTTGGAGATCTCTACTACGATAATGCTATTAATCACTTCCGAAAAATCCTGAAGGAGAGAGGAAAGCAATCAATATTGGACAGATTCTTTATTGGAAAATAAATATAATAGATGAAAATGCAAGACTATGTATGTATATATTATTGTTATTACATGTAGTAGTAGTAGTAGTAGTAGTAGTAGTAAAACAGGGAGGAGCCTACCCAGCCCATGCAATGCGACCAATAATGGTCTATTGTGCATCTCCCAATCAGATCATCCCAGGAGAAGACCTGTCCTTAAAACAAAAGACAGTATTCTCCTCAATGGGACAGTAGCAAGATCCTCAGGAACAGGAAAATACACCCCCAAGAGATCACGCCTAAGCCACGAAAGAGCCACACATTCGCACAAAATGTGAAGAGGAGTTTCCTCCTCGTACTGACATCTTCTACACAGAGTGCTATCAGTAAGCCCAATCAAATGAAGATGTCGTCTAAGATGACAGTGCCCTGTAAGAAGCCCTGTAACAATTCTAACCTCATTTTTATTCAGGGAAAGCAACTCTTTAGTTCGCTGAACAGAGCATCCTAAAATGAGAGCCTTTGCCTGCCTAAGACCAGAGGTAGTCCTCCAGAAAGTGAGATGCTGGGCCGCCAGCCAGTCCCTGACAATCCGCCCGAACACACCCAAACCAATGCCCAGAACAGGCTCAGGTCCAAGGAAGGGGTGAGAAGCCCCCTCCCTGGCAAGCCTATCAGCAATCTCATTACCTGCAATCCCTTTGTGCCCCGGCACCCAAACCAGTTGCACCCTATTCCTGGTGGCCAGTTCCTCAATGAGAAGACGGCATTCCCAAACTAGTTTTGAAACAATTTGGGAACTATCAAGCGCTTTAAGGGCAGCCTGACTATCAGATAGGATAAAAATATGCTTACCAGCATACTCCCTATCAAGATTTATTCTAACACATACAGAAATAGCAAAAATTTCTGCCTGAAATACAGTGGCAAACCGCCCAAGGGAATAGGAAAAATACATCCACGTCCCTTCGCAGTAAACCCCTGCCCCAACACCAGTAGCGGTTTTAGAACTATCCATAAACCAGACCAAACCACCCTTGATGCTGCACCCAAATCCCCTCCCCAGCCCTCCAAACTGGGAAAAACTACAGTGAAGCACCAGAGGAAGTTAAATCTAGGTACCATTCTTGGAATCTTTAACCATTCCAAGAATGTTGCAGTGTAAACTGTCCCACTCAAAGGACAAATGCTCCACTTTATGGGTCCAAGAAATCCCT
>AYEL01086637.1:0-18929 GCA_000484575.1 Olivierus martensii
ACTTTTAATCCTAATATTGATATATTATTTTCAATATAACTTTGAAAAATACAAATTATAATAAATTTTATTAATTATATAAAATATTCTTTGCATAAAACTGTATTATTATAGTATGGTTTATTTGTTTTATATGATTTTTATATTTATTATAATTACTTCCAGAATACTTTTTATTACCTATTAATTTAATCCAAGATAAATTTTAGACTATCTATATAGTCATCTTCAGTTATGGAATAATTAAAACTAATATAGACCAATTAAAAATATATCAACAATGGAAATATTGAACTTAGAAAATATTATTTAAAAATTTATTTTGAATTAAAAATTGAAATAAATGCTACACTTTTTAATTTCAAATACTTTAGATTGTTCAAAAATCATTTGAAAATAACTGTTTTGGCAGAACCGTGTTCAGTATACTAGCCACCTAACTAAAGCTAAGTAGTTCTGAGTAGACTGTTATATTGAACTCAATTCTGAGTACAGCTAACTCTACCCACAGCTAAGAATTAGTCAGATCTTCTCAGCCAAGATTTTCTAGTCTGAGTAGGTCTTACAATATGGCTGCCGTTATAAGATAAAATATATGTGTTATGGCTAATATCAGTTATGAATTAATATTCAGTGAAGAGGAAAATGAATTTAACTGTTTGTTGTATTTTTATTTTTTTGTAATTTGAACAATAAAAATTATTATCTAAATATATACGATAGTAAATTAAAAATTAATTAATTACATTTATATTTAAACCGAACAGTGTCGTTCAATATACTAGCATAGGCAAAGTTAGTTGCTGACCCAAGGGAAGGCCACAACCTCCGTCCAACCGATTTTGATCAGCTTTAACATACAGGTTGGGGACCATCAAAAAGTAACTCGTGTAAAAGGGTTTAGGTCACTATGCCTTCGTTTTTAAAAAAATTGAAGTCAGATGACATGATGCCGGAATGCACCACTTATATATTTAAAAAATTGCAGCTACTTCAAGTAAATCGGTGGCATAGCAGTTAAGGCGGTTTCCTGCATAACTGAACATTGTGAGATCGAGTCTCCCTCACGTTCTTTTTTTTTACAAGTGAGTAAATTAAAATATTACTAACAATAAAACTTCATATAAAATCACATCTTTTTTTGTCATAATTATGGTTGACAAAATCACTCTTCAATTATTGTTCGATCTCTTTCTCGCTTTATGTCCCTCACTCTGTAATTGTAATTTACAATACATCGGGTAATAAGTAATATATAATGTAATATTTGGTTTTTCTGAAAGTTTCTTCCGCGATCTGTGTGCAGCTACTTTTATAACTTTCTTTTTTTACAACTTTTCAATACAAACAAAATATATTCTATGATAGCTAAATGACAAATGAAGAGAATGATAAAAATATCTAATTGTAAGACAGGATTGCAAATCTGGGAAATTAAAACTGATATTTACAAGTTGTATCTTCAACATGTTTTGAAACCCTATATGGAAAATAACAAATTCTGCCTAGTGTTGGATTCGTGGGGTGGACAAACTGACATGGTCCTGTACGACTCTATGTTCAGAAATGATCAGAACCAACCGAATTGCACGGTAAAAGTTATACCGCTGAAATGTACACTCCTGTGCCAACCCTGTGATGTTTACTTCTTCTGCCAAGAACTTTATTTCAAAATTGCAGTATACTCCTCGAAACACAGTGAGAACTTCATAACCAAACGGATGCCATAACAATTCATAGACTAATACATAATCAGTAGTTGGCACTATATTCCAGGCAATGTTATCCTATGCATAGTATGCAATAAAATTGATTACAAGAGACATATATTCAAGAACGTCAATCAAGTTTGTTTTCCGAACACTATTGGGCAGGAGAGATGTGTATGTGCCAAAATAGCTTTTATCCAATGCACTTGGTGCAGGAAGTTCATTTGCTTTCAATGTTTTTATGACAGTTATCACCTGATGCACTGTGAATTATGATAATTAGAGAGTGAGAGTGAGTGAGATAAAGCAAGAAAGAGATCGGACAATAATTGAAGAGCGAGCTTGCCAAACATAAGTACGACAAAAAATATGTGATTTTTACCTGAAGTTTTATTGTTAAAAATATTTTAATTTATTCATTTGAAAAAAAAAAAAGGTTCATAAGGGAGACTTGAACTCACATAGTTCAGTTCTAGAGGAAAGTGCCTTAACCGCTACGCCACCGATTTAGTTGAAATAGCTGCAATTTTTTAGATATATAAGTGATGTGATCCGGCGTCATGACATTTGACTTCGATTTTTTTTAAAACAAAGGCATAGTGACCTAAACCCTTTTACACAAGTTATTTTTCGATGGCCCCAACCTGTATGTTAAAGACCATTGAAATCAGTTGGACAGAGGTTGTGGCCTACCCTTGTGAGTAGGCGGAGTTAAAAGTCTTAAGCCGAGTTCATTAAAACTAAAGCACCAACTAGCAGTTAAAATAAACACTCAAAGTTTTAATGAACTTTGCTAATAGAATTATAAGCAGTTTCCAGAAAAATTTGTATTATTGAAGTCTTAAGCTGGCTGAAGGAATAAGCTAGTATACTGAACATGCTTCAGGTATTGAAAATATCTAATGAGTACCTTCCAAAATTGTTTGTTCAGAATTCAAATTTCAGAAATCCTTTCATGATCTATATCAAGTCTATGGGCCATAGTTTGATCATAGCTAAAAACTCCTTGATCAGGACCATTCTCAATCTTTTTTTAATTATAGTTTTTGTAGTTTTTATCCAATTTAATAATTTTGAGATATTTTTGTTTTTAGAATTGGATTTTTCTTAAAAGTAATAATTTTTTGTTTGAATTTTATAATAATTCTAAAAAGTACTATTTTATTTATAAATTTAAATATATTGTTTTGGATTATTGTAGATATTGTATTATTTAAATTTATGAATAAAATATTTTCTTTTAAAATATATTAAATTTTTCATATTAAATGTTAAAATCTATAATCCTTAAAAAAATATACAGTCAAACCTCTTTAAGCCACCCCTCTATAAACCGCCACCCTCGTTATTTGCCTGATGAAAGCCAATAACAAATCTCCTCCTATATGTTAAAACATGAAATTCCCTCTATAAACCGCCACCTCACTAATCGCCAACCGCCACTCATTTCTGGAGGCAAAACCATTTCATTAGTAGACAAATCAGTTGTTTAAACCGCCAAAACAATCGAATGGCAAGGTCAACCAACACAAATAGAAACACTAGAGAAGATGGCAATTAAGTAATTTATCTGTTAACATTTATTAGACTGTAATCTCGCACCTGTGACTATTCACATCCCTGTTTTCAAAATGAGCTATTCCAAAACTTTAAACGGATTTTTACAAAATAACCGTTTAAAATAGGAGAAGACTGGAGAGCCATAACCTCGACTTTGCGGAAGAAGAAGAACAGTTTAAACCGTTTTTTTATAAATCAACTGTTGTGAGTATCGTTGCTGTTTCTTACTCGGAAAAATGTCAAAAACGACATTAGATGTTCACGAAAAGATTTTAATTTGTGAATATAAAAATAAAAATCCTTCTGCTACTCAGCAATTTATTTCTTATTACCTTTAATTAAATGAAACAATGTCATTCTAGTCTATACATGTTTTCTCACATGTTACCATAAACCCTCCATAAACCGCCAACGAGGACCTTCGAACCGATGGTGGCGGCCTAAAGAGGTTTGACTGTATATCAAATATTTATTATAAAACATATATATTTAAAATAGTGATAATTTTATTTCAGCCATTATATGAGACAAATTTTAGAAGCTGTTCGTTATTGCCACAGTAATAATATAATTCATCGGGACCTTAAACCTCATTCTGTTTTATTAGCATCAAAAGAAAATTCAGCTCCAGTAAAATTAGGAGGATTTAGTTCTGCTATACAATTAAATAATACATTTTTAGTAGAATCAGGTAAGAAATCATAAAATTTTAAATCTTTTTAAATATCACAGAAATAGAAAAAAGTATGAACTTTAAGATTTCTGTATTTTAATAAGTATTGAGTGACTAGCTTAAAATATATACATTATAATAATGATAGCACTGACTTATAAATTTCTCATTATTTAATATATAATATGTAGTAAGAACTTATGCTTGTTTATAGTTTTCATATAGTATTACTAAAAAGTTATTCCTCATAGAAGTATAGAAATAAATAGCATCATGTTATAATGATTTCTATTTACATTACAAGAATCCCTTGATTAGTGCGGGTTTGAATAATATGGTTTTAATTAATGCGCCAAAAAAATTTTGAAACTATCCCTTAATATATGCAGTGCCAAATTTGATTAGTGTGCTTCAACAAGTGCATTTTTTTTTTTTTTTCAAACCCTCTGAAATGTTGGCAACTTAATCTCTGGGATTGTAGTCTACATGATTAGAGCACTGCAATAAATTTATTTATTTTCTAATTCCGTTAATATTACGACTTTCCTCATCTAACTGTTATATTTTAAATTTGTTCATAATTTTATTTATTAATAAATTTAGCGTCAATGGCAACTACCTAATAATAGTCAGCCTTGCCTTCAGTTCCTCTCCAGTACTCAACATCTATGGACGAGCAATTATTTTTTTACAAAATTTATGCATTTTGTAAAAAATAATTTTTTTTTTTTTTTGTGAAAAATAAATTTTAATTCTTACTATAATTAAATACCTATACATATTCCTCAATGATTTAAAGTGCATGTAATGCAATATAGATTTGATTTTCAGAGAGAAAAAAATACATGTTTATAATTTTGATATTTTCCAGGATTCATTATAGGGAAAAAAAATACATGTTTATAATTTTGATATTTTCCAGGATTCATTATATTTATTCCCATTGGTTTTTTAGTTTGATTAGTGCGGTTTTGATATATGCAAGATCGGAAGAGCAATACATGTTTATAATTTTGATATTTTCCAGGATTCATTAATTTATTCCCATTGGACTTTTTTAGTTTGATTAGTGCGGTTTTGATATCTGCGGTGTATTGCGAGATAGTTTAATTAATGCAGTTTTGATATATGCGGTGTATTGCGAGGATTTATTAACCATTTTGATTAGCGCGGTTTTGATATATGCTGTGTATTGCGAGGATTTATTGTAGATTTTTTGGTTTTTTGATATATGTGTTGTAGTGTGAGGATTTATTAACTGCACTAATCAAGGGATTCCTGCTTTAGCCTAATTAAAGTTTTTAAGTTAAAATTTTAATTAGGTAAAACTAAGTTTTTAAACTATATGGTTACAAAATCTTTCAATATATATATACAGTGAAACTTTAGTTAATGGTGGATTTCAGCAATTTACAATCCATTCATGCAGAATCCTATAGCTTTATTAGCAATAGGATTCTGCATGAATCCTACTGTCAATTGAAAATTTATTGCTTTATTAGCAATAAATTTTCAATTAACAATATGTTTACAATATTGTATGGCCACCAATTTTTGCCAATCAGAGCATTCCTAAATAAACTCAGCAAGTTTCAATTAATCATCAATGTTTTTTATAAGCATTGGAATTTAGCTATAATGCTTTTCATTTCCTTTAAACCAGTGGTTTCCAAACTTTGTTTCTGTGCCCCCTTTTTCATAAAAAATCGGTATGCCCCCATTTTTCATAACAGTCTACTTTTATAAATACTTTTTATTTACAATTTAATACTATAAAACAATATATCATATTTTGTATAAATAAAGTTCTTATACTATATATAAAAATATATATATTTATTATGATGTAATAGTATTTAATAAATTAAACAAATCTTACAAAAAAATGAAAAATAGAATTCATGCTTAATACAACATAATATTTAATGCGATGGGTGGGCTTGTTTTTTGGCACAAATTCTCTTAAATCGAGCGATATCATTACTCACAATTCTTTTTCAATCATTAAACGAGATTGAAATTTTGTCTTTAAAATAGTTACAGCAGAAAGTGTCTGGATACATGAATATAGTATATGTACTGTATATACAACCCTTTTGCTGATTCATTTTTATTTGACACCAATTTGAATTTATTATTTGTTTGTTTGTCTCAAAAATTATGTTTTTATTAATTCTTATGTGCCCCCCTTGCAATAGACTCATGCCCACAGTTTGGAAAACACTGCTTTAAACAATTCATTATTTTAGACAAAACATCATCTATACTTGAACCAAAATTATTATTATATACAAAAACAAGAATTATATAAGGTAATTGTTTTGAAAACTGCTTAAAATTCTATTAAATAAAGTTCATTAACATCAAAGCACCAACTAGCATATTACAAATTAAGTGTTTATTTTATGCTGCTAGTTGGTGCTTTGATGTTAATGAACTTTATTTAAAAACAAGAATGCTTTTGGTTTATCTATTTTAAAAAAAATTAAACAGGAGCACACAAACATAGTTATAAACATGTTTTATATTATTTAATTTTTATAGACAAAGTAAACTCAGATAAAATTCTGAATGTACTTTTGTTCAATAAATATGATCAATATATAAAATAAGTTATAATTGAGTAATTTACCATTTTTTAGATAGAACATAATTTTGCAATTTTTATCTAGTCTGATAATTTTGAGAAATTTCTTGCTTCATCAAGTAAAATGTGTATATATAATTTTATCTTTGCATTTATTAAAAAGATAGAAAATGCACTTAGAGAGGATTAATCCATTAAAGAAGGAAGGACAAAGTAAGAAAAGTATAGGAAACCATGAGGACAATATATGAATTAATTATAATTTATTCTTTTTCAAAAACTATTTTATTTTCTTAACAGTAGTTCTCATATCTACATATTTATTGCTCGGCTATTTTATTTAAGAAATGTGACTTTGAATTACTATACATTATTATGTTTATAATTTACTATTAAAAAACATGTTCTAAAAATAATTTTTCTTGCTTTTCAATAAAACAGAACAATAAATCAAATATTTTCCTTATTTTAATATTGAGAATAATAATAATAAAAGTATATCATATTAATGATATAGTAACAGTATGTTAATCAATAAATTGCTAGGAATTGAAGTTTAACTGATGATTATTGACACTGAAATATAATTTGATTATTAGTGAATAGGAATTGATTGACTGATGCTGAAAAACAATGTTTTTCATTTAGGCTTTGTACTATATAAGATTAAAAAAAATTTTTTAACTTGTAATAATTATTACAATACAGTAAGACCCTGTTTAATGCTGTTTCGATATAACTCAGTTTTTTCGAATTCTATATTTTTATTGATTCACTTTGCTGTGGATTTTCAAACTGTTATTCTTACATAAATCTGAAATGGCACAAATCTGTTGCTTTGATACTCTGTGCATTTTCAAACTGTTATTCTTACATAAATCTGAAATGGCACAAATCTGTTGCTTTGATACTCCTATGCTGTCTCACAGTAAGTTTGATATCAGTGCGGTGCAATACATACAAAAGTCTGCTGCAATCAGAGTTCATATTTATGATCGGTCATCAATGTTACTTACTAATAAAAATAGCAATTATCCCATTTTAGTTTTAACCCGAATGCTACCATAATAAATAACAATTATCCAATTTTAGTTTTAACTTGAATGCTGCCACTTTAAACTATAAAATAATAATTATACAGTCATCAATGTTATTTTACAGTAATAAAAATAACAATTATCTCATTTTAGTTATAACCTGAATGCTGCCACTTTAATCTATAGTTCCTTGAAGTTAGAACGTTTTTCTTTCATCAATACTTTTCATTGTTTATAGCTTACTGCAATTTGATTACTCCTTTTTGTCCTTAAAACTTTTTATTTTCTAATTTTAAGAATTTTTTCACTGATTACTACTCTTTGTTCTTAAAACTTTTTATTTTCTAATTTTAAGAATTTTTTCATTGAATGATTTATGAATCTCAAATCGATATTAACAATAAAATGCCTATAATTAATGATGCTTTTTGTTCTTAAAACTTTTTATTTTCTAATTTTAAGAATTTTTTCTGATTACTACTCTTTGTTCTTAAAACTTTTTATTTTCTAATTTTAAGAATTTTTTCATTGAATGATTTATGAATCAATTTAAAACTTTTTTTCTAATTTTAAGAATTTTTTCATGAATGATTTATGAATACAAATCGATATTAACAATAAAAAATGTCTATAATTATGTAATACAATAATAAGTAATACATTTCAAAATAAAATAAAAAATGCTATGTATATATTTTTTATTCACTGTCCTCACCTCCTATATCATTATTTACGTGTTAAAATGACCTTGTTTTAACGTTGTTTCATTTAGCGCTTTGTTTCCTTAGAACCTGTATCTCCTGTGTTAAACAGGGTCTTACTATATAATGGTAACTATTTATGATTAACTGAATATATTGAAACTGATTTAAGTAAATTAAAATCCTATAAAATTTTAATTTATCCATTTTTATAAATATATATGTTTCTTTTAAGGCAATGAATTATATTTATGAAAAATAAAATTAATATAATAAATAATACAATTAAATTTTCTAAATCTGTTATATCTGTAATGTTTGAGTATGAATGTGGCAGAAGTTTATAATATACTGTATTACTTTGAATTTAAGCCACACTTTTTATTCGGATTTTTAAGACGTAAAATTTGGATTGAAACGTGCAAAACATTATTGTGCATCTGATCGTTGTATATATTATAGACATGCAGATAATGTACTACATGTTAAAATCATGTTTATATCGTAATTTTATTCGAAGCTTATAGCTTACTTGTCAAAATTGTCATTACCATATTACTTTGAATTTAAGCTGCACATTTTATTCGGATTTTTAAGATGTAAAATTTGGGTGCGGCTTAAATTCAAAGCGAATATTTTGAAATTGCCCCTTTTATTATTTTAAACAAAAAACTGTACCCAAGCAAAATTTTCTTAAGGGTGTTATTATTCGAGTACAAAAGAATGCATGGATGACAACAGAATTGGTGCTAGATGGATTAGAACATATTTGGGAGAAGAGACCAAACATGTTCTAATCAATCTCAACAAATTAGGTAACTTATGTATATTAGTACCTATTTAAGTAAATAAAAATGTTTTTTATTTTTCAATACCTATTATAAAATCATTTTTATTTTTTCCAATTTTCCAGTTTTAAAATCCTACTGCGGCTTAAATTTGAAGTAATATGGTATATTTAATACCTCTGTTTAAAAAGTTATAAATAGTTATAACCCTCTAATAATAAATATACTAAATACTTTAAAAATGTTATTCTTAGTAATATAGTTTATCCTTTAAGAAATGAAAAAAGTAAAAGTAAATATACAGTATTTTATGACAATTTACTGTAAGATCATGAAGAATTTAGTGGACTGTATCATTGGTGTAGTGATATAAATGAACTTTGGCTCTCCCATAGATTCAATACTGCCTTCCGATGTTGTCGTTAAGTCTAATTAAATTGTTTAATAACAGAAAAAATAAAATTATATAAGTTATGATTTTTAGCTACTTATCTTATCAATAAAAATTATTTTTTAAATTATTACACATAAGTTATAATTTATGAAATCCTACCTAACATCTTACTGACATAAGGTTCAACGTCTACATCTTGTAAATGTTGGTGTGTATGAGCATGATATAAACGAAGAGTACTATCCAAACGAATAGTTATCCAAACACCATCACCTATCCAAGCCATTTGACGAACTTGACTTTCTTTTCGGGGATGTGCATCAAATGATTTCTAAAATAAAATATTAAAAAATATTTTATATACATTTATAATATACACTGTAATCACAAAACTTTTGAAGATAATTAAAATATTAAAATTCTTATAAAAATTGTTATATAACAAACAGATGCATAAATAAGAAGTGGGCATCATAAGAATAATATGAAAAGAAAGGAATTAAATCAGTGGTTCCCAACCTTTTTCTGGCCATGCCCCACCTAAGAATTTCTAAAATCCTGATGCCCCCTATGACATATAATTTTTATTATTCAAAAAGTGAACTATCCATGTGGAGGAAGACTAAAAGGCCATTAATTTGGTATAAATAAGCTTCCAAAGAACATATCATCTATGGAAGGGAAAAATAAAAGAACGAAAGGACAATTGAAGTACTGAGGAACAAATCTCAAAAAAATTGTTTAAAAAATAATAATGATATGAAGTGATTTGAAAAAAACAGCAAAGAAAGTTTCAAAACCGCTGTGTACATTCTGATTTTAATTTTTAAAATGTATATATCACAATATATATTTATATACACTATATGAGGTCCCTAGAACCATAAGAAATGCAAAAAATTCACTGTTAAAACTCACTTGAATTACCCCCCTTAAAAATCAAATTGCCCCTTTGTGGGGCTTTTTGATTTTTAAGAGGGCAATTGTACCCTACGTTGGGAACCACTAAATTAAATGATTGTGGAAATTATTCTGAAATCTTTTTTAATCTATACTTAATCATAGAAATACTATACTGTGATTAAGCTATTAAAAGCACAATAAAAGGGATATTTTATCTAAAAAGGATAGCAATAAGTTTAAGATAAAAAATACTGTTAAAAGCAGCATAGGACAGTTACAAAATGAAAAAATAAATTAAAACTTTAATAATTTATTTAAAAATTAACAGGGAAAATAATTTACAAATAAATAAATACAAGTATAAAATTTATGAGACAGTATTTATTATAAATGATTATTTTATAAATATGGCATTATCAAAATGTTTCAAAATCTTTTAACATTGAAAACTACATAAAATTTGAGTTTTCAATAATGAATTGACATTTTTTGAAATTTTGCAATGTACATAAAAATAATTTAATTATTAGAATGCAGATAAAATTATAATATACTAGATCATTACACTGCTCCATCTTATTTATATATGTATTACACAAGCTCTATTTATTATCGTTTTAATAAAGCATTTGTAAGTGTTTTGAGTCTCATAAATTTATAATTTTTGTTATTTAACTTGTTTGAGAATTTATTCAATTTATTAGTATAAGTTTCTAACATCGTTTTGTTGTTCTTAGATCTAACACTTAATCGGTACTTCTAGTTGTAAGTTCCGGTTTCCGGTTTTGTTTTTGTCAGTTAACATTAGTTGTTGTCAGATAGTTTTGAAGTTAATTATTTTTAAGTTAGAGTTTAGAAGAAGACCTGAGCTCAGGCTGAACTCTGAATTGCAGAGTCGTTAGAACAGTTAGGTTTAAGTTATAATTATTATTTGGTATTCGTTAAAATTTGCGACTTTGCACAATGGGCCAAGCCTAAATTCTTCAAGATAGTAAGTTCTTCATCATGCATCCATCCGTGACAATAAGATGAAAAGTAGCATAACACAATAAAGAGATCATATTGCAAAGTCGCAGATTTGAATGATTGTCAATTAATGCTACTTACAACTAAACCTAACGGTTCTAGCGACTCTACAATCCAATTCGGCCTGAGCTCAGGTCTTTAAGTTCTAACTTAGAACTAATTAGCTACAAAAACAATCTAACAATAAATAACATAAACCGGCAAAAACGAAACCGGAACTTATCACTAGAAGTAACGAATAAGTGTTAGATTGAACACAACAAAACGATGTTAGAACTTACACTAATAAATTGAAGAAAATTCTCAAAAATAAGTTAGATAATGAAAAATATAAAATTTATTAGACAAACACTTACAAAAAGTGTTAACAAATGCTTTATTGAAACTCTAATAAAGCAACAAGGAATTAATCAACAAAACTTGTTTGATCCAATTCAAAATTCAACAATCACTTATTCACAAGGAAACGAACCTTAAATACTACTAAAATTCTACTACCTCCACTTTCGATACAAACTTCAAACAATAGTCGATCCTTACAAGAAACTCAATTGTCACTTTCACCAATTCCACGTCTGGAATTTCAGCACCTCAATCGGTTTGTCGACTGCGTCAATCTTTTATACGAGTGACTTACAATCCCGCACTTCACTCATTTGCATACTTATATGTAACAAGTTCAAAGTTATTAGTTAAAAGAGTAATTCATTCACATCAATGGTTTTTGATAATGTTCTGAATGAATTATCATCATCATCATCTTCAGAAAAAGAATATTTTATTCAAATTATTAAGCAAAGCAGGTATTAACTTTTATTGAGGGCATTTTTTTCTTTCAACAGATCTTCAAAATGAAACATAGAAGTATAGGAGATGGAATTGAGCACATATCCTTAATTGTAAAAGAAGCTTTATTATGCACTGTGTGCTTGCTTCTATGCCGTAGTCAATATATTTATTATGGAGTTTTCTTGATAATACTGTATTTTTTATGTGGCATTATGAAAATTAATGATAATTGTTAATGCAATTTTGCTATCATTTATGTAACTAGATGATATGTCAAAATTTCAATGAAAAATGAGTGATATTTTTGGGATTCAAGGATGCATTATAATTTTTCCATTTAAGTCAATGTAATTTAGTCTCCCTTTTATAAAAATTTAAAAGCATATTCCAGGAGTGCTTTATTCTGATAAACTGAAATTGACCTATGTATATAACTACAAACATACCTACTACAAAGTCTGAAAATGGAAGATAAAATCATTTGATCACAAACTATATTAAAATTATTTAATTCTTAGAAGAAAGCAAGCTTTTTAATGATTATTTAAATGATAGATACAGATATAATAAAAACTTAAAAAACAGCACTTTTCACAGTTGAGGAAAAAGAATTTCTTTATTATGCTAACGTTTTCGGCCAAACGGCCATCATCAGGCTAGACAACTGGAACTGAAACTAGAACAGTTCTAGTTCCAGTTGTCTAGCCTGATGATGGCCATTTGGCCGAAAACGTTAGCATAATAAAGAAATTCTTTTTCCTCAACTGCGAAAAGTGCTGTTTTTTAAGTTTTTATTATAGAATAAGAGTTTAAGCAGTTTCTGAGTTAAGTAAAATAGTTGATAGATACAGATTTCATTATTGAAATTATTTATAATTTTCAAAATACTTTAAGTAGAAATTTAATTAATGTATTTAAATAAGAGAGCAATTTGGATAGTCTGCAACTTGGTATATATAGATGTCATTGCTATGCCTAAAATTTTCTCCATATTATAAGGTCCCACTAGTGTGTTATGAACATTTTGTGAAATATCAAGTTGATCTATCATGTAATTTAAAATAAACAGTTGTTTAAGTAATTATTCCAGTATATTTTTTGAAATGGATAAAACTGAACATCATGCAATGATAAAGCTTTTTATATTGAAAAACTTCTTACTTTAGATATTAAATAAAAGCAAACAATAAGCCAAATAAGTAAGATAAATCGTTTATTCAAAAACACTTTCAAATAAACAATTTATCTTACTTATTTGGCTTATTGTTTGCTTTTATTTAATAAAGTTTTTTGTTAAAAAAGGATTAATGCTAAGAAAAATTTTTAACAAGATGAGAAATGTGTTGAGTGATAATGCACTTTCATTTACAACTGTAAAAAAAACTGACTGCCAGAATTAAACACATTGTATGAGCCAGGAAGGTAACCCTTGTATTAGATGCCCAAAAAGTTCTATGATATTAGTAATCATCAATAAAGTATATGATATTGCTTTGGAAGATTGCAGATTAAAGATGTCTGTAATTGCTAAGGCTATGGGCATCTTGGATGAATGGACATTTTATATCCTAACCAATGAATTAAATATGAGAAAACTATCTGCAAAATGAGTACCAAATTTGCTAACTGATAAAAAAAATGCACTTGAGTGGAAATTTCTCAAGACTTTTGTACATTTTTAAGGAAGATATGATTGATTTTGTCTATCAATTTGTATCACTGATACAACTTGGGTTTACCATTATATACTAGAAACAAAATAGCAATCAAATGGAAACATAGTAATTCTCTGCCATCAAAAACAGCAAAGTCAATTTTTTTTCTATGGAAAAAGATTAGGATATAAATTTTCTGAGATGCTGAGAGGATATCATTATCTTCCAAAAGTTAAATGATAATAGGCATACAATATGTTAACTTTTTGGATTAAGTGAACCAAAAAAATTTGTGAAAAAACTAGACTTATCAAAGAAAAAACTCATTTTTTATCAGGCTAATATACATGCCCATACAAGTATCATTTCTATGGCAAAAATCATCAAACTAAAATGTAATTTACTGCCCCATCTATCTTACTGTATTCATTTGATTTAACTCTTTCTGATTTCCATCTTTTCTCAAACTGGAAAAAGTTCCTTAGTCGCAGGAAATTTTCCTCAAATGATGAGCTGAAAGTTTCAGTAAACAGTTATTTTGAGGACCTTGAGGAATTGCATTTCTGAGATGGGATACAAACACTCCAACAAATACTAGGAAAAAAGTATGTTGAAGTTCAGGGAGATTATATTGAAAATAAAAGTAATTCCAGAAAAAACAGTCTTTCATTATTAAATTGCAGACTTTCCAAATTGTCCTCATATTATAATCATATCTTATTTTATACTTTCTCATTTAAAGTGCAACTGCATGTAAGATTAGATATCAAGCAATATCTGAAATATAAATTTAAGACATTCTCTGATATTCCAAATATAAATTTCACAAAATACATTTAAATCATAAGGAAATTATAAATGATCACTTACTGAGATTTTATATTAAAATACCTGAAGCTTAATTTCTAAGTATTAAATTTTGAAAATAAATTATGATTAATGCATGTAAAACTTACTTCTACAGGAAGGCAGTCTTCAAGTGGGGGTGGTGGTGGCATAATGATAGGTGTGCCATTAATAACAGGATAAGTGCCTGAAATATAGAATATAAACAAAAGTTGAATTTTATATTTACATTATAAATAAAAAACTTTGTTGCCAAATGAAATAAAATGAAGAGTAGAAATAATTCATAAAATAGTTAATTGAAATTTAGTATAAAATAGTTCAAGCAGAAATTTTTTTATTGAATAAAGATACCTTTAAATTTAAAAATTTTGTTTTTTATACATTAACAACAAGGAAACTTGCTGAGATACTTAATCAAAAGTTATTTGCAATCTGGTACAGAGATGTCTATGTCATCAATGACAGAATGGCATCTCAGGCATAGCTTGTCTTCCAAACTTAAATTTCTTTTAAAAATTTTTTAAACCACTTCTAAAAGGTGCAAACAGATAATGCATTATCTTCATAAACATCACATATATTTGTTATTGCATCAATTGCAAAAGTCCTTTTATAAACTCATATAACATTACATGTCACAAATGAATCCTATTGACACTCATGATAAAAATGAAAGTAATATGATTCATCTTTATTCTGATGAAATCATAAAACTTTTATGAATACAGTGTCATCTTTCAAGGACACACCTGAACTAACTGGTATCCTGCACAGTCTACTATTATAGCTACACCTATTGACAACTGCAAAAAAACACGAACTTTCTGAACAACCCAATACAATTGGACAATTTCATGGACTTGAATATAAGATACTTAAAATCTGGAGTAATATATAATTTTCTTATTTGTCTAGGTAAAATGGCATATAAAGAATATATTTTCTAGATTACACAAAAGTAAAAATCAGTGAATTGGAAAAGAATCCTAAAGTTGCTAGTGATATAACATGCAAATTGGTATCTTCTAATTAGAAATATACATGATACAATATAGTATAAACAGCATGTTTAGTAGTTATATGAATAAACTTTCAATTTATGAATTTCAGTAATACCCATAAAGAATGACAGCTAGTAATTATAATGACAAAAAAAATGATTTAGTAATATAAAGATCCTACAACAGTGGTAAGTAAATTATTTTTCAACATGTATAAATGTTGCTTCAAGATACCAGTATACGATATAAAACATAAGGATAAAAGGTACCGAGGTCTGGGACAGAAGAAAATGACTCAAACTTATATAATAAATAAAGAATATTTATTTGGAAGACAAGTAAATATTAACTTTCTAGAACTTACTTCCTTCCTTTTTCATGTAGAGCAAGCAAGCAAGCAACTTATAACATAAAAAGAGTTCCTAGTTCATAGATAAACAATAAATTTTCTCTTTTCCCTCTCAGATATTCAAAAACAAATGGCTGATTATAATATCAGTAAGATGTAATGCAAATAAAACTTAAAATTTTAGAACAAAATATAAAAATAAATTAAAGCTACATATTAAGTTAAATTAATATTATTTTGATAGTTCTAAGATCTTTGCAGACCTTATAGTAAATTCTCCTTCCAATTGACCTAATTTAGTAATTTCTATCTCAAATTTTTAATAATTTTGGTTATCTAGTTAAAAGAATTATAGTCCTTAGTGTATTTCATGAATTTAAGATAAATTGTTATTTAATAAACACAGATAAGTAATTTTTATCTATTATGCAAAATAATCAAATAAGAATAAATATGAAAGACTGTATAAAAATTACTTACCTAGACCATTCAAAGCAACAGATTCGTGAGGATGTTGTGAATCTTCTCTTCGGAATGTGCGACCATTTTTTTTCCTAGAAATATATTATTTTTTGCATAAATTCAAAATATTAGATAACTAAAAACTAAAATTAGCAGAAAATTTATAAATACATCGATATACCAACAGGGCCAGTTCTATGTTTCCAGCCACCTCAAACAAAAAAACTCTTGACCACCCAATTGTCCCTGAAAATGTGCCATCCCACACAAGTGCTATTTTTGCTGCTATCTAGAGCTGGCACTATATATCAGTAAGTCATTCTGAAAATCCATTTGCTGCTGTTGATGTGTACAGATATCAAGGAAATGGAATAAAAAGTAATAAAAAAAATATGTTAAAAAAAATTTAATCCTGATTTTATTAATCCAGTTTTTTTTGCAAACTGGATTTTTTTTTGTGTGTATTTATTGAAAAATATGCCCTTCTGATGGCAATTCCTAAATTTTTTCAGTTGCCGTAATATTTTTTTAAATTACATATAAACATCATTTATAATTGAATGGCTCAATAGAATTTGTTTTTTTTATCCAATCTTATTGATTTTGCAGTCAATGTTATCTGATATATCAATGTTATTTCAATTTTTTGAATGAATAAATGATATTTTTTAAATTTTAAATAAAAATAGATTTTTCAAATGATGAGTTATAAACTGCTGAAAACTAAAAAAATATTGTAGATAATAGGAAAATATTGATCAATTCTGTTAAAATAAACTAATATATATCTTAATTGCTCATTTTTGTTTTAATTTCGCTGATATTTTGGAGAAAATCATAATAAACAGATTGTAAAATTCAACAGCCATTTAAATGGGCATAACACTTTATTGCTTTACATCAGCAAACATGCTTTCTGGGAAACTGCAACCAAGCCTATTTTATTCCACAGTATATGGCATTGGCTGGGTTGCTACAATAAACCATCTGCAGTCCAATTAGAGCAGCATAAAGAATATTGTGGGTTTTCCAGCCAGAAATGGAAATGCGGAACAACAGGCGTTAGGCCTAAAAGCGGTCTACCAAACGGTGCGTGAGTAGGGATGGGAAAAGAGGCAGTTCGACAAACTGGACTGAGAACAACATTGAATGTAAATTCAACAGCTTCTTTATTAATACAAGAGAAATTCAAATTGTACAGATGGTCGATGTTACCAATAAAAAGAGAGAGTACCTGGTGTTGATGAGAGGTTGGTGGATAGGTTTATTAGGGACGGGACCTTGGTTAGGATTCCCCTTTGTCGCAGCCAATTTGCCTATCAATCTGGCAAATCGACTGAGCATGCTCTTCATGAGGTTGCTTCGCTCATTGAGAGGGCTATTGGGCACTTTCCTTGATATTCAAGGGGCTTTTGACTCTACTTCTTTTGAGCAAATTAGCCTTGCTGCTACCAGGCATGGAGTCAGCTCAACGATTATTCGCTGGATTGGCTCTATGCTAAAGCATAGAGTTGCTCCATGCCTGGTAGCAGCTCAACGATTATTCGCTGGATTGGCTCTATGCTAAAGCATAGAGTTGTTTATAGCAGACTCTATGAGGAGGAAGTCACGATTCTCACTGACGGGCTGTCCGCAGGGTGGGTGTTGTCTCCCTTCTTTGGAGCCTTGTGGTGGATGAGCTAATGACTTTACTTAATGGTAAGGGTTTCTTCACTGTTGGATATGCTGATGACATATCCATTGTTGTGGGTGGGAAAGTTTCTAGGACTGTTTCTGAAGTTTTTCAGACAGCTCTTAATACAGTTTCTAACTGGTGTGATAGGGTTGGACTGTCTGTTAACCCTGAATACGTTTCGCACTGGTGTAATAGGCTGGGATTTACAGTTTCTTACTGGTGTAATAGGGTTGGATTGTCTGTTAATCTGGCCAAGACGGTGTTATTGGTGTAATAGGGTTGGATTGTCTGTTAATCCGGCCAAGACTGTTATTAGGGTAGGATTGTCTGTTAATCCGGACAAGACTGTTATTGTGCCTTGTTAGTAGGGTTAACCGAGCCGACCTTCTTCGGTAAAAGGTTGCAGTTTTCTACCCAGGTCAAATACCTTGGCGTTTTGTTTGACAAGGGTTTGACTTGGAAGCCTCATGTTAGTTTGTTATGGGGAAAGCCTGTAGGGCTCTTTGGGCTTGCAGGGGTATTTTGGTTAAGACTTGTGGTCTTAGGCCAGGGCTGTTGTTTTGGATTTATACCATCGTTGAGACCTATTCTTACTTATGCTGCCATAGTGTGATGGCACAGGGTCTTACTTAAGACTTGTTAGGCCGAACTTGGAAGGATTCAAAGGCTGGCCTGTTTGGGCATTACTGGGGCTATGAAGACTGCTCCTACTGCAGCTCTTGAGGTCCTCTTGTGCATTCCTCCTCTGCATTTGTTTGTTGAGGCGAGTGC
>AYEL01086638.1:0-74592 GCA_000484575.1 Olivierus martensii
TGCTTACTAATTAAGCTTAATTACCATAAATAACTGGCAGCAAAAGGGTTAATGAGGAAAAAGCCAAACCAGATTTCAAAAATGCAAGTTTTTCAAATTATTTTTTAAAATTATTAACCATGTTATTTAAAAAAATTTTGATTATACAATATAATATATAATTATTATATAAAATATATAAATACAATAAAATCTTGTTAATTTGATAATGATTAATTCAAAGTAAACTAGAGTCTCAAATCTAAAGTATATCTTTAATTGTCATTCAGGTGAATAATTTAAAACAAGTTAACTTTAATTTGAAGCTGAAGTCTAGCCTAACAGTAATCTATAATCTGCATTATTTAAAAATATTTAGGGATAATACCTGCAGATTTAAAAAGGTTATTATAAATGTCTGCTAGATAGCTAAGTGGCAGAATGATAACCAAACAGTACAATGATTTGAGTATATATTTCAAATACAGGATATTACTTATTATGTTGGATCACTCCTAAAAGTAAAGATTGCATGAGTTTAATTTTGATATCTTATTTCGGAGAAACTATAAAAGTTTTCTGCAAAATTGTTATTTAACGTATTTTGATATAGTATATCTTTGCAGGGTTAGAAAATAACTTCCTTTCATTGCTTGATAATTCAATCTCATTCGAACACTTGATAGTTTATTGATATACAGGGTGTAAATTATCTCCTTCAAAAAACTACACTACGACATAGACGAAATTTACATAATGCTTTCTGCGTTGAATGCGGGTTTAGTTCTAAGTACGTGTTCCACTGGCGCAGATTGCAGTCTTCCTCAATGAGATTTGTTTATCCGTGCAGATATTCTCTAAAAAACATTTATGCTGGCAAATATCGAACTCTGAGCAGGAATACATGAGAAATGAAGATTTTTGTTTTAACTGTTTGCCACTTCGGGTTTTGACTAGGAAAAACTAGAAATTCCTAAGAAATATTCGGCATTTCGCATTCGGCCTAGGAAATTCTAGAACGTCTGACCAACGTTAGGACGTTCTAGTTTTGACTAGGAAATTCTAGTATTTCCTAAATTCGGGTTTGTCCTGTAACATATATTGAATTATAATTTAGTTAAAAATTTTTAAAATTTCCTTTTTGAAAAATATTCTTAGGTGTTTAAAAATGTTGGATTATTTATGTAAACAGATGAGCTGACCTATATATATGGCTGAAGAGGGCAAAAGCTGCCGAAATGCATTCTATAATGTATCAGTTCATCAAAATTTAAAGAAGTTAGCAGCACTTCTTTAAAGAAGTGCTGCTAACTTCTTTAAAGAAAATTGATTTTTCTCAATTTAAGCATTAACATATAAAAAAATTTATATGTTAATTAAAAACATTTTTGGAAAAACTACTTTAATTATTTAACTAAATAGAAAACATTTAAAATTATATTTTTAAAAGCTAATACCTTTTTACTGATATCAATATCATCATTTGAATTTAAAGAATTTGTCATTTCTTGTTTATTGTTTTCTCCAATTAATATTTTCTTTGCTCCTTCAATGATAGCTAAATAAGAAAATCTTAATTGATCTGGTGTCTGAATAAGGCCCATCCTATACCGGCGCATTTCCAATAAAATTTCTTGAATATTAACTGAATTTGGGTTACCACTTTCTTCAATCTATAAAAAGAATGACTATGAAAGATAAATATGAAAAAAATATATTTAAACTTTAGAACACAGTTAAAAATTTGTTACTCAAAAACTTTATATAATAATTTAAAAAATTGCAGCGTAGCAATTTTATATTTAAAAATATTTTGCCTTATAATATTGAAAATTAAGTACAGGATCTTTCCAACTTATATACACTTATGTTTATAGTGAAATTATATAAGTCAAATTTTACATAAGTTGAATTAATCTATATAAATTATTATGGTAAAATTAAAAAAAAATTAAAAGTATGGTATACTAAATGTCTACTTTATCTGAAAGGAAGAAATACAATATAAGTATCATAATATAAAATCTGTGTACAGTTTACATCATATAATTATTTTAGTGTATAATAACTATTAATTTTAATTAATGATAAAATATATCAAAAAATATTAACTCTTTATAACCAGTGTCATAATGATTTTCTATAAACTCAACATACTCAAATGTGAGTTCATATTGGAATGATATGTTATTCCAATATGAGACAAACATGTTAGTATTTCCATTATTCTTATTCTATTATTATATTATTCTTATTTTTAATTCATGTTTTTATTTTGAAAATGTCTATTCAACAATACAAATATATTGGTTTGATCAAAAAGTTTGTTCAGTTTTTAAGTAAAAGTAATACATTTTTCATTTCACCAAGAAGTTTATTGCACAATGTATTCACTGTTTTGTTCCATTATCTTCTGCTATCTTTCAGGCAACTTCTTAATTCCATCTTCCCAAAACTTTTTATCTTTTTGAGTAAAGAATTATTCCAGGTGCCTTTGCAGTCTTTTCCAGGAAATCAAAATTATTTTCCATTAAGAGAATTTTGTAAAGTTCGAAATAAATGAAAATCTGAAGCAGTAGTGTCTGGTGAATATAGTGGATGAATTAGAACTTTCCAGCAAAGCTGTAACAGCTTTTGTTTTGGCATCAAAGAAACATATAATCTTCCATCAGGATAATGCAAGATGACATGTTTTCTGTTGACTAATTCCAGGCACTTTTTGTTTAGTGCTGCTTTCAGTTAGTCTAATTGGTAGTAGTACTTGTCGGAATTAATTGTTTGGTTTTTTGGAAGCAGCTTATAATAGAGGACTCCTATCCAATCCCACCATATACATGGTTGAATTGGATGGGAGTTCTCTCTTAAAATATCAGATGGAAAAGACTAGTCTCCAGCACCTCCTGTGGATGAAGACCAGCCTTTGGTGTGGTTGATGGTGGTTCATTTTGTTTGCCTCATGATCTCTTTCATTCCACATTATTGTAAAGTATTCACTTTTCATCATTTTTCACAAACAGCTATACAAAAATTTACTAACTTTGATAAGTTTTTAAAATGCAGGCTGATATGACAACTATCATAATACAATATAACAGAATTCTTTCGAATGAAGTTAAAGATAACTAAGTGCTACCAGACTATCTTAAAAAAAACCAAATAAATTTTATGGCTAACCCAATAATTTAATGTTTTTTATTCATCAGAAAATGAATGCCAGTTTCTTTGATTAATTCAAAATAAATTAATAACAATAAATTATTTCTTTATACAATTTATAAATACATTTTAACAAAGTTATGCCTGATAATGAGAAATACTATGAGTTTCTCTCTTTTGAATCTTTTCCTTCATACTTTTGATAGTTATTTATTCCATACATTTTGTAATATATTCTAGGTATATTTATTTTTGCATAACACTGGAATATTTATCAAATTATTGCCAAATTTATTTTAAAATGTGTCTTTAAGACTAACTTTCTGAAAATAACATTTACTTGAGTATATTACCCTACCTATATTGTCCTATTTTTGATATACTTTAAAGTATTTTTTTAATTCTAGAATAAAAAAAATTTATTAAAATCAAAATACAATGTGGTTGAAAAGTCAACATTAAGAGTTAATTATATTCAAATTTATGAAATATTTTTTCATAAGACTGTTTTTACTGAAAACTCTGCTAATTTACTATACAAATTACATTTAGCATTCTGTAGAATTGCAAACTATTTTTCTAATGGATCCCTTCGAATTTTTCACATATAATATAGAATTTTTAAATGCATTTAAGATTAATAAAAATTATTTTACTACTACTTTAAAAATAAATATATATATATAATCAGTGTTCTCAACTACTGTGCCACCAAATCTTTGACGGTGTGCCGCAAAAAATTAAGAATGGATTGTATGTATGTAATTGTTTGAATCATATATATTAATAGCGAAACGTGTTTGGCTGTAAATCCCTTTTGCAAGTGAACCACTGTACCGATCCTATAAAAAGTGTATTGTTAGAAAAATCTGACCCCCAAATTTCTTCGACAACTAAAATTTTTTGTCGTTATTCATAATTTAAAATTTAAAGAATAAAAATTTCTCTAAAAAGATAAAATCTGCAGGTGGTGCTATAACTTAATAATTTAACAATCCCGTGTACAAGTATGTCTGTAATCTGAATGTAACAAATAAGAATAAATACAATAATCTGTAATAAAAATCCGTTGTTAAATCTAAATTATTTTTAAATATTTAGGCGTGCCACTAAATTTTAAAATACTGAAATGTGTTCCTCAATAGAAAAATGTGTGTGTTATATTGGTCAGCAATAATGCATATCTTATAAAGTTTAAAATAACATTTTCATTGCTTATTAAATATAAAAAATATGCAGAAAATCCCTACTTAGTAAATGGATCATTTAGCAAAAGCCTACATAAGTCTAAATATACAAAGTGGCCATAATTAAAGAGGAGATGTTTAGAGCTTGATAGCCAAGAATCTGTTTTGACAAAATCAGCCAAATTTAATGTACATACTTTCCAGACTATGGGAATTCAATTTCAATAAAGAAAAGAAATAGTCAAAATATGCTACCAGGCCACTGTATGCAGAGTTAATATGCAAATTCACACTCACAAATGCTAAATTATGCAACTATCAGTCAACTGACAGATTTGCAGATACAGCCTGTACAGTAGTAGTGGGTCTGATACAACTTACTAGACATTGATATGATCATTACTTTATGCAATGCTCTTTTTACAAGATCTTGCTTTGCATGTAAAGCTTTATCATCAAAATAACAGTAACACTTCTGTTGCACTTTGATTATTCTGGACAGCAAAGGGTTTAGAGAAAAGCCCCATGACTATTACCAATTTGTGAAAAATTATCTCATGCTTTGAAAAAATAGGATCTTTACAAGTGCAATCAGGACAAGAACGCAAACAGATATCAAATAAAAAACTTGAACATATTGCAACTGCTGTAGTGGAAGCTATGGATGCTGCACATAGATATAACAGTGCTCAGGCAATATGCCATATTCAACTGTGTCGAAAAGCTTGTGCAAAGTGCTGAAGTTTATCCCTTATAATAGCGGTCTCCAAAGTGTGGTACTGGGGTACGCGAGACGATACCTGGGGGTACAGTGAAAACATTTTTTATATATTGTTTGTAGACTTTACAAGCTGCTAGATCACGGAGTATTAAAACTAAATATCAAAATAAATTAAACTTGGAACCAGCCCTTCGTATCGCAGTGTCAGATAACATCAAACCAGCATTTTCAGAAATTATTAAACAAATGCCAAGCCCATTCTTTCATTAAATTTTAATAAGAAGAAATAAATAAGCATCTATGTTCATAATAAAATAATGTGCAATTATAGCTTTTTTGGATTATTTATTTTTTCAGTCTTAGGGGTACGCAGTCAAAAAAGTTTGGAGACCACTAGCTTATAAGACGACCTAGACCAACAACTGCTTCCAAATGATGTAGAAACTTCTCATCTATTCTTAGCTCGGATGGAAGTGGATTATGCATGGCCTTGAAATATCCTATGGAACAATGAGGCTATTTTTATCTGAATGGCTCTTGTCAATACACACAATTGTCAGATTTGGACTATTGAGAACCCTTATGCATTTGAGTAGATTCCCATGCATTCACTGAAAGTCACAGTGTGGTGTGGCTTTATTGCCTTGTTCATAATTGGTCCATACTTTTCGAAGAATCCAAACCAACAGAGCCAGTGCCACTGCAGGGAGATATTGACAAATGCTGCTCAATTTCATTATTCCACAACTCCAACAGCACGGATGTTTCGACATGATTGTGTTTATGCAGGATAGAACACCCCTCACATAGGATTAAGAGTGCAGCAAGTCTTACGACAACATTTCACCAAAGACCAAATAATTAGTCAAGTATTTCCTATGAAGCAGCTAGCCCATTTGCCTGATCTCACTCCATGTGACTATTGGTTGTGAGGATATTTAAAAAACTTGGTTTACCAAGGACACATGATCAATTTAGCAACTTTGAAGGACCAAATAATGCTTCATGTGAGACAAATCTGTGGAGATTGCTATGTTCTGCAGTGGAAAACTGCAGTTCATAGAGTGCAATTTTTGGAAAATGTGCAAGGGCAACATATTGAACTGTAATGTAATTGAGTCAGAATAAAAACTATTGTCAACTGTGACCTTTTGTTTTCTTTATTATGTTACTCCATGTGACTATTGTGAGGATATTTAAAAAACTTGGTTTACCAAGGACACATGATCAATTTAGCAACTTTGAAGGACCAAATAATGCTTCATGTGAGACAAATCTGGAGATTGCTATGTTCTGCAGTGGAAAACTGCAGTTCATAGAGTGCAATTTTTGGAAAATGTGCAAGGGCAACATATTGAACTGTAATGTAATTGAGTCAGAATAAAAACTATTGTCAACTGTGACCTTTTGTTTTCTTTATTATGTCTTCTTAATTCTGTGTACTACAGCATTTTCCTCCCTGATGGCACATTTTGGAACTATTTTCTTTATCAAAATCAAATTCTTAGTCTGGAAAGTATGTATACCAAATTTGGCTGAGTTTGGCCCAATGGATTCTTGGCTGATGAGTTCAAAACACCTCTAATTATGGCCATCCTGTACTTATGTTGGAATATACCCAATACAGTAGGCCTATTAGTGTTTCTAAAAGACCGAACATTAAAAATAAACACACAAAAGATAAGCACATAAGTTGACCAGATGGTTGCATGTAAAGCTACCATACCTTACTATATTGGAGGATCTGGATTCAATTCCGAATCCCATATCTCTAGTTTTTCAGATGATATCCAGATCTATGCTTGGGCTTGGCTTGATAACTAAAATTAATCCAACAACACACAAAATACATGTATATATGATAAATGACAATGTTAGGAAAGAAATTCTTATATCTCTATTATAGTTTTATCTGCTTCAAATCAGTATATTTTTCTTGTGAGGGAATTTTTACATAAGTATGGATTTACATAAGTTGGGGATTGATTGTATAGATAATATGCTATTTCATATTATTTCTTTATATAACATAATACTTTTATTTATTATCATTTTTATATATTTTGTGAAGAAAACAAAAACATCTATAAAAAAATACAGCAAAAATTACCTTGCTGTAATATTTCTTTTGCTGAAAATGAACAAGTTTCTATCATTCTAATTATAATGTGATAGATATAACTCAAAATACAATTGATTTTAAATGTTCTACCATTTAAAACTTTTCTATATCATATCTAGTGGAGCTGATGAAGGCTTTCTGAAGCCAAAAGTATTACTTCACATCTTTATTGGACTTGTTTTGGTCTAAATAAAAAAAATCTTTCCTGTCAATATAGTGCTTGATTTACTTTTATGTTTGGAGTATCTATAATAAGTGGAATTACTATTAAATTAATTATAATAGTTTAAAAGAATAAATATTAAAAAATATGATTTTTTTCTTTTATCCAGAAAACACCAATACAAATATATTTTTTTATAATTAAAATACTAAAATAGATATTAAAGCTTTTATTTAAATATCTGATAACTAGAATTAATGAATCAATTAACTGAAATCTTATTAAAATATTAAATCCATAAATTGAAATTATAAAAATCTTATGAAGTGAAATAACTGATCAAAATATCATAGAAAAATAATTGTGTTTTATTAATCCAGTTATTTGTAAAGTGATTGTGCAATCAATAGTAATGAAATACAAATTAATGTGTGAAATACTAAATTATTAATTATGCAAAATTTCCTGTTTTTTAAATACAAACCTTCCAAATGTATGAAATCTTATTTTTCAGCAAAGTGTATTTTATAAAGAAAAAAAAAATTATTTTTAAATAAAAGTAAATGATGAAGTAATTCATTAAGGTAGACTGTTTTAATCAAAAACATTTTCAGCTGTCCACATATCTTACCTTAGTTAAAAATTAAGGTAAGATATGTGGACAGCTGAAAATGTTTTTGATTAAAACAGTTTATCTTACTGAATTAGCTTATTACTTTTATTTATTGTCTATGTAAGAAATCTTACACCATTCACTTATTATTATATTTAATGAATTTTTAAATAATACGATATCTTCTTATCAAATTATATAAAATAGTGATTGTGTTCAAGATTCCTGTCTTGAGAAATCGAGATTTACAAGAAAATTTCATTCTTGATTCTCAAGAATTATTATTATTATTATTATTATTTCAGGATTCCCAATTCTCAAGAAAAATTCTTATAAATCTCAGAAAATAAAAAAATTCTGTGAATTTGTATCCTAAAAATTTCATAGCACTACATTGTTTTGGCCTTCTTTTGTGCAACATCTTCGACTCAATAAACTAAGCAGATAAGACATGTGATTTATCCACGTCTTATTCGCTTAGTTTTAGTTTATTGAGCTACTAACTTTAACTAACTTCTACTAACTTTTAGATAATTTTCTTTTTGAAATATAAACTAAACACAAACTAATACTTAAAACAGACATATAACCTAAAATAACACATAAATCAATAAATTGTACAGAAATCATTCATTTTATTGCAATTTTACAGATTTCTATTATTGCAAACCTATCATGTTATGCTATAGGCAGATTTGTGATGGCATTTACATGAAGCCAAAACAAATATCTGCTTTTTACTTCATTCAGTGGTTTGCCAGAGTAACAATGATGTCTATAGTAAATAGGGGATATGATGTAATATGATTTAATATAGCATATCAGAGGATATGAATGAATAGCAAGCTCTCAATAATTCCCCAAAACTCCATCTTCACCCAATGGTCATAGACTATAGAGCTCTCTTAGAAAATTACGTAGCCAAAACAGGATTCAAAACTTTTCCTATGGGGGTATCTGTTGGTCTAGATCAAGGCTGTCCAATAGGCGGCCCCCGGGCCGCATGCGGCCAAAATAATTAGATGGTTAGGAGCTGGAGCAGCAGAAATTTTAATGGCTCCGGGTTCCGATTCCAGCTCCAGCTCCCCAGTCCTGGTCTCGACTCCGTTATTATTCCGTCAGCAACTTTGGCTACCTTAACTTGGTTTAATACTGTTATCATCAAACATCCGTACGGATAACAAAATACCTTCGAAAGGGAAAAAATTGCCGATTTTCAGTATACAAGTGGGTGATCGGTTAACGAACGTAATCCGTTCCAAAACAATGTTCGTTATCCGAATTGTTCGTTAACCGATCATCGAATTACAATAGATTTTTATGGGAATTCGATTAATTCGTTCTGGAGACCCAAAAACACATAAATAAAAAAATTAGGTAATTTCTTACTACGTTTATATGTAATAACAATAATATACACTATACATACATAATCTTGCATTTTCATCTATTATAGTTATTTTCCGATAAAGAATCTGTCCAATGCTGATGGCTTTTGTCTTTTCTTCAGGATTTTTCTGACAAGATTGATAGCATTTTTGTAGTAGATATCCCCGAGCCTATTGACCTCAACTTGGTATGGTGGTTATTTTCCGATAAAGAATCTGTCCAATGCCGATGGCTTTTGTCTTTTCTTCAGGATTTTTCTGACGAGATTGATAGCATTTTTGTAGTAGATATCCCCGAGCCTATTGACCTCAACTTGGTATGGGTGCCATTCTAACAGCAAAATATTGTAAAATCTCTCCTACCTTCTTTAATAAATCTTTGATTCGTTTTAAGTTGTCTCCGAGTTCATTTTAATGGGGAAAAACTACCGTTCTCCCATCCTTATCCATAAGTCCACCAACGCGCCAGACCTAAGCGTGTCTTTCCGTTAGGTTAGTTAAGCCGCCATATCCTCGTCAGATATTTTTATCTGATGGCGGCCACTTATAGAGCTCATCACAGGCTGGCCAACACCCGTAATGGGATCAACCGGATGGTCGAAGGATGAGATTTAACGGCCCGGACCCCACCTGAAAAATTGGAGGAGTGGGACCCGGATCCTCCAGGATGGTAAGCCACAACTTTACTAGGCGGCCATCCGGCCGACCTGTCATTCCGTCAGTCCGCGGGTCCTACAGTTTGTTCTGTGAAGTGTTGGTCATCGGAACATAAAATCTTCCGCGAAAGTGTTCGTTATTCGATCACCCACTGTATTGTAGTGTACTGTATATATTTTCTAGATATAGGTTATCGTGCTACAACATAAATAATTTTGATATTGAAACGCTATCATTCGTTTTTAGTTTTAGTTAGAAATCTTATCAAGTTTTATCATAAACAACAAATTATTATTTCGCTAAGAACTATTGTTTTCCAACACAGTAGCATTTGACAAACAAATTTAAATCCCAGAAAAATTTTCTAACGTTTTATAATGATATTATACACACACACACACACACATATATATAAATGTAGAATTTATACAGGAGTTCAAAAATAAATGCAAAACAATCATATTAATACGCGACACGTCGGTACTATCCTTTCGTTCGGTAAATTTTTTGTTAATTAAACCGACCATATCCACCATCTCCACGGTTTTTATATAAATATGCGCTAAACAGTGAGGTAAGAGATATTTTTCCTTCGGCAAAAGTTCGTACCAGTTCTATGCAATACTAAAAAAAAGATTTTTTTATCAATATCTAAAGAAATCTAAAAGGAATTCGATGTTAATATGGGAAATTATTTTTAATTTTTGACTAATTAATGCGAATAAATGGCTCGTAGTTAAATATTACTGTATTTTCCTATACCAATGTATCTAGAGTCCCTAGATATATGTAGAGTACCGCATTCGGCCGCCATTTTATATTCTCCCGCCGATCGATAATCATGGGTAACTTTATGAAAAATAAACCATCATACTGTATTTCTTTTCTAATTTATAAATACAGCAATCGCTTCCCTGGAAAACAAAGATCGTATTTTCCTTCTAATATTTTGTCACCGCTTCTTTTTATCTCTAATTTTTTTTACCTGGCGGCCGAGGAAAGAATCTACCACCTTTTCTGTTCGATTAGAACAATTTACAGCTCTATAACCAGGCGTGTTTTTTAAAAATAACAGAAAGTCTACGAACGCGATGACACGGATTATGTACAACAGGATGCGCAACTCTGAAGATTTTTAAAACTCGTTGACGTCAAGGTGACTCCGTCTAACAGAGGGCGATACATTGTTCAAGTGACGTAGAGAAAAAATGGCGGCTAAAGGAAACGGTATTAACTGTTCCGTTCGATTTTGTAAAAATAGTATGAGAAAAACGAATAATGTGTTGTTTTTTACACACACATATATATATAAATGTAGAATTTATACAGGAGTTCAAAAATAAATGCAAAACAATCATATTATGTCTAGATAGTCAAATATAGTGATTATAAAAAATAAGTAATGGTATAGGCTAAAAAGCTCATATATATCTACATAAGATTGGGCATAGCAGGACCTGTTTAGCAGATAAACAAATAAACTGTGTATTGAAAAGCTATTTTAATAAAAATTGTCGGCAATTATAAAACAAATACAATTATTTTTTTCATTCTTATTGAAATGTGATCTATTTTTTCAATATAATTAAAATATTAAATAAAAAACAAATATAAAAACACTCATTATTATTTGTTTTTATTTTTCATGATTTTTTTCTGCCTCATTTTGTATTTAACTTTATTAAAAACAAGTATTTTTTTTTAACTAAAATTTTTTTTAGAATCCTGAGATTCTTGAGAATTTCCAAAAAGGAATCTTGAATCTTAAGAAATAAATTAATTACTAATTCAGGAATTCCCAAATCTTGAGAAAGCAAAAAGTTCGGGGAAAACAATCACCAGCAAATAGAATATCATGTTTCAATCAAATCTTTTCCAAAAGTCAAAACAACTCTGTGTTTTATTTGTAAACAGAGATGGATTTTATTATCCTGGATGGTCCAAGATCATTTGATGATGTGCAAGCATGGCATACTTTTCACTTTAAATATCAAACTCTAAATGCAGACAAAACAAATTCCCTATTGAAATTATACATATAATTAGTGGAATTCCTCAGAAATTTTTCTAATTGAAATCAAAAACAACATGGAGGTGAATAATGTGAATCAAGCACTGCATTCACTGTAATATGAAAAAATTTTTCTTCTTAGAATTTGGGTTGATCTTATTAAAAACCAAAACACATTGTGTAAAAACTGAACTGGGTTTATAAAATAAGATAGCTGCAGGTGAGACAATCTAAATCATTATTTAAAACTTTACAACATCTTAAATAAAAATCGAAAATAGATAAATTATATACCAAACAAAAAAAAAATGAATAAATTTATCAAAAGTTTTTGAGTAAATATAATTAAAAATTTAAATGTATGCTTAATCAGCCTGAAAAACATGCAAAACTGGAGATTGCAGTACTACAAACTGATGTTATTTTTAAAAATAATCAATCATCAAAACAAACATTTTGATTGCATGAGTAGTGAAGTAAAGAATTTCAAACAGTGGGATTGTTTCTCTTTGGCTTTTTTTCATGCATTGCAAAATTTTATGAGGACATCATGAAAGATCTAGTGATTTAAGAAAATTCTAATTTTTTTCAAATTTTATTAAAAATTCTTTATTAATACTTTTAATTTTATATTCAGGTCTAATAGTCTATGCTTTCCCACTCTTGGATTAAATATAAAATATCAAACTCCTAACAATTAAATACCAAAACTAAATTTAAAACTTAATTTATACTTACTAAAACAAGGCAGGAATCAACAAGACAGAATGTTCCAGATCGTCCAATTCCAGCACTGCAATGTACAATGGGAGGACCAACATCAGTATTTAAAGCACCTGATTCTCGAACAGCCATAAGAAAGTTTAAAAATGCTGCAGGAGATTCTGGAACACCAAAATCAGGCCATGTTGTATAATGAAAATGTAAAACAATTCTTGATTGTCCACTCTAAAATAAAGTATGAATTATTAAAAATCTAAGAATTTTCCAAATCATTGTCAATAAGAAAAATTGAAAGCATTTTTTAAAGTCACTATTTTTTAATTTAGTTAAATTTTGAATTCCTTTAATATAGAAAATAAAGATTAAATTATCTTTTGTATGTTAAAATTTTAAAAATTTCAATTGATTATTTAATATTATATTAAAATTATAACAAATATATAAAAGTTATTTGAAATTTGTATAACTAGATTAAAAAATAACATATATAGATCCATGTTCTTCAAATGGTGGTTTGCAGACCAGTGCCAGCCCGCAAAAGCTTTTACCCAAATAATACCACTACATAATTTGGGGAAATTGGGCACTACACGGGGTGAACAGGATACTTAACATTGTTATGAAATTCGTAGTCAAGCTATAAACTCTAGGCTGTTCATGACACTGTGTGAGAGTATGGACTCACACCACCATCACTATTCCACGCAGAAGCAAGATGGTTATCGAGAGTAAAGGTTCTTGCATGTCTTTTCAAATTGAGGGAAGAAGTAAAGTAGTTTCTGTGAGAGTGAAAATCTGACCTAGTAGATCAGAGGTGGGCAATTATTTTCTGTCAAGGGCCGGATAATCAATTTTCAGGATGAAGCAGGCCGTATAAAAATTGAAAAGTACCTAAGGGCAAATTTAACCGAGGGCCGGATAATCAATTTTCAGGATGAAGCGGGCCGTATAAAAATTGAAAAGTACCTAAGGGCAAATTTAACCTTACAGCACCGTAATCATTAATTATTGAAGATAATATTAGCTACTCTATTAATAATTAATAAAAAATACTTTGACATAAAATGACTACTCACATTTAAGCAAGATTGATTCTTGCACAAACACATTCCTCTCATTATCACACAGGACAAGAATGATGGTTGTGCCAATTTATCTGCACACATTCTTGTTAATCTCGCTATCATATGTAGCCACTTTTGTGATACTTACACACAGAATATATTTGTGTATCAATATTTTTAAAATATACTTTTCTTGTGTTATTTTCTTAGTTTTTGTATGCAAAGAGTTCAAAAGCATCTGTAGAAACTATTTTTTTCATTAGAAACATTAGAAAATAATTCGTCCTATGAATTAATAAATTCAGATAATTTTCTTTAAAAACAAGTATTTTATCAAACTGACTGATTGCTAACAACCTATTACATCGGAATGTTACAAAATATTAGGTAACTGCGTAATTAATTTTGTAAAAACAAATTTACAACTTAATGTGAATGGTGAAATTTGTTATGCTTATAGTTAATTATATCATCAAAATTTGGAGTAACTCTGTAGTGTATATATACACTAGGGACAGTATCCATTATTTTACACTACAGAGTATCCATTATTTTATTTTTTCTTTTCTAGTAGAATTTTACAAATGTGGGCCTTGAAACTAATGTGTTCTAGTTTATGCAGCAAGCTGTATAAGATGCCTCTACGAACCGGATCCAGCCTGTGAGCCGTCTCTTTCCCACCCCTGTAATAGATCCTTTCTTGAATGAGGAATGAATGGCTAAGCTTGTGTATATGGCAGATATATTTAACCTTCTTAACGAACTTAATATCTCTCTTCAGGGGTCTTGTATAAATATTTTTACACTAAAAAATAAAATGGATGCACTCAAAACGAAGCGGGCTCTTTGGGATAGTTGCGTACAAAAAGATATAGAAATGTTTCCACTCTTGGGAAAATTTTTAATTACTGGTGATAGCAACCAAAAAGTCATATTCAACATAATAAGCAACATTTAAGGATGTTAGTGGAAAACTTTAATAATTATTTCCCTGAATACAAAGATCTATGTAAAAGTAATCTCTGGATTAAAAATCCTTCTTGGAAGATACAAAATCATGTGTACTTGATCCTCATGAGAAAGAAAAGCTGATCGAGTTGTCTTCTGATGCCACTCTGGTATCCAGACATAAAATGAAATCATTGTGTCAATTTTGGATATCCCACTCGATAAAGAATATCCATCTCCGAGTTATAAAGCTATCAAATTGTTGGTCTTTTTTTTGACTTCCTATTTGGGTGAAAAGACTTTCAGTTATGTCAGTAATAAAAACAAAACAGAAAAATTGAATGGATGTTAAATGCAGTGCTTTGTCTCTCAACGCTGCAGCCATGTACATCTAATTTCCTAACAAAGACGCAGCAGCAGATGTCGTACTAACTAATAATTGTAATTTTATAACATTAGACTTAATAAATAAAATACTATTTACATTGGTTTTTATTTCTGACTGATGCCAGTCTGTGAAATATTTTTTCTATTATTGCCAGTCCACAGGTATAAAATGGTTGAAGAACACTGATATAGATGAAGCATTTTTTATTCTATTAATCAGTTCTAATCATTAAAATTAACAGAACAATAAAATAAACTATCTTAAAATTAATATAAACACTAATTTATATTCCCATAAAAACTTAAAGCTAAATCAATCCTGAAACATCATTAATATAAAAAATTTGAAAGAAATAGAATAAATGCTTTAATATGTTACTTTTAGAATTTAAAATATAATGAAGTTTTGTTTATATAACTTATATATTCTAAAAGCATAAGAAATGGAACATTTTAAGATTTAAAATGTGCTCTATGTGAAGAAATAAAAACTTTTCTTATGTTCAGCATTAAAATTAAAAGTTTCTGAAAAGAATTGTAGTCAAAATATACTTTTTTGCAAAGAACCAATTCAAAATCCTACACAATTTCTTATCGGTAACTTTTACATTGTATATTTATTTTCAAATTGTTGTGTGTATCAAGTGTAAACCAATGATGGCAAATAACAAATCAATTCTATGCCAAATTCATAAAAATCAATGAATCATTTGTGGAGTATTAATATTTGCATTTACTTTTTTAGTTTTATAATTATTGCTGGTTATAAAAACAAATACTATTTTAACAAATATACATACATATAATGCATATAATTTCAAATACTTATGTAATGTAATGAGTGACTTACGTATTTTCTACATATATTAACTAGTGATGAATTTGAACACACTTTCAAAACATATATTAGAATTTTGGAAACACATTAAGAATTTTTACTATGTAATGATATTAAACTCTGCTTCCAAGATTCTATGACACAAGAATGATCCAATGCACAGAATGATATATGAGTAATATATGTAAAATCAATAAACAATATATGGTATAAATAAGCCAACTAAGCTCTCTATTTTCTCATCTTATTTATTAACTAAAAAGTACAAATTTTACAAAAGATATAAAGTTAAACAATTCTTTTGTAATCAAATTATTTTTTTCATACAAAATTTATGATATTCTATATCTTTTCAAAAGATTAAAAAACTTTATATTCCAATGAAATAGTTATTTTGTAAAATTGTTTGGTCCAATAGATGTATCAGAACACCAGCTAATATTTATTCTGAAAGTGAATTAAATGAATACATTGGCTTTAAATTTGATTTTCCCGACTTAACCAAAAACAATAACTGAAAACAAAGTTAATTTTAAAATAAACAACATGAGCCTAAAACATTCTTCTTTAACAACTGATTTAAATATAACTTATGAACATGTTATTCAAAATAAAAGTATCGCAATTTATGCTGATGGCTCTAAACAAATCAGTAACACTGGTACTGACATTGTAGTTTATTATTTTAATGACAGAATTTTACATCAAGGATCCTACAAATTAAGTTTATATTGCACTATTCTACAAGCTGAACTATATGGTATACTGTGTGTCATTTTATTCATTAAAAATCATCAATTTAAAGGAAAATACATCATCATAAGTGATAGTAAAACTGCTTTACAAGCCATAAACAAACCCAACAGTACTTCCTATTTAGTAAACAAAATACAAACTGAATTAAATAATTTTGAAATAAAGAAAACATCACATTTTATTGGGTACCCAGCCATTCTGGCATTAAGGGAAAAGAAAAAGCAGATCTCCTGGCAAAAAAAGCTGCTAATTCAAATAACCCTATTAAATACAACGGAATTCCTATAAAATTTATAAAAATTATAAAAACAATATAATCATAAATAAATGGCAAGAAAAATGGAACAGTTCATTGACAGGAAGACAAGCATTCTGCTATATACCAGACATTACTAAATTCTTAAAAAATTAACACTTTCTTCCAAATGCCTTCACTAGTCAAATAATAATGGGACATGGAAAATTTAATTCATACTTTAAAAGATTTCACATCAAAAATACAGATCAATGTTCATGTGGACAAGGAACTCGAGATGTTGAACACTTTTTTATTGTCCACTCTGACGTACAAAGAGCAGATCTCGAAAAAAACTCATCTTCAAAATAGATTCAGTTGGCTTTGCAAATATATCAATTTATTGATGACAGCTACAATTTAAAAGCTTTAAATAATCATTTAACCAAAATTAATGCTCTAATTCCGAATTTTAGTGGAAATTAAATTCTAAGTTCCAATTATCTTCAATTCTTTATTACTACTATGTAAAATTTAAAATTTTATAATGTTTAAACTAAATATTATCATTTTTTTGGTGGTTATTCTTTTCAAAAATTGATAAACTGGAAATAAATAATTGCTCGCAATTTTAAATATCTGGAACCCATCCACAAAACAGACTTTAATTAGAACTTCTTCTAATGAAAATTAAGTGAAAATAAATTACAAGGTCTAGTTAACACAGAAGAAAAGACTTCTAATTGTGTGGCAACTAGAACCTTCCTTCTCCTAATGTTATTTAACCATTATCAGTTATTTTCTTTAATTATTGTAATTTTATCTTACTAATTCACTGTTTATTGTTACTTTTGTTAAAAAAAATTATATTTATCATTATTGTTTCTATTTTCATATATCATCATATTTATCATTTTTCTTTTAACAACCATTTATACTCTTATCTATTCATTGTAATATTGTAATAAATTTATAATTTATTTTCTGTATATTATTTTATTAAATAAATGGTGCTGGTTGCCTCTCTTTTCTTCTCTAGTGGCATATCACACTTCTGATAGGATCTTTTAACTTTTCTCGTACTCTCCTTTCATCTTCTCTCTTCCTTTCTATTTCTAAGGCTAAACCATTGAGTACAGCCTTCTCTCTCTTTACCTTCCAGTTATTTTGAGTATTTATCCAAAAATATACAAATTTATATTAAAAAAACTTGACAAAGTATATAAACAAATTCTTTCATATAAAAAGTAACTTTTTAATTGGTACACAAAGTAACTCTTTAACCAATACAAGGTAGCAAACTTAAATGGGAGAGAAATTTGAGGAACAATTCACAGGTGATTGTAACAAGCTTACACCCATATTGAAAATGATGAATGATCATTTATATTCAAATTTTATTTTTTGTGTAAATATCAATGAAAATGAAATAAAAATTACCAATTTAAAATATTGCTTATTTTAACAGAATTAAAAAATGTTTTCTTCCTTTCTGTCATTTTTTTAAAATTTAAGTATTTTATAATTCATCATATGAAAAATTCATTTATGCTTGAAATTTAAAAAAAATTAATCTTAATACATAATTGAATCAATAAAAATAATTTACAAAAGCACTAAACAATGCAAAAAATAAGAGCATTCAACAAATATTGATCTTTTTAAAACAGCATTCATTATAACCTTAAAAATTCAAAATATCTAAAAACCACCATTGGAGAATATAGTTTAAAATAATTTGCTATTTTATGATTTCATTAATAAGTAGTAGTTAATATTTTATTTTTTTTTTAATATTAAAATCTATTTTAATATTAAAATGACTATCTTTAATTAGTCATCATTTAAATCATTTCGGTATAGACTTTTCCTAATTCACAATTATTATAATACATAAAAATATTTGTTTTTTTTACAAAAAATTATACTTCTCTCAAAATTTTTCTTCTTATGAAAGTTAAATTTTTTTTAATGAACATGTCATTCTATTCAAAATTAGTTTTATATAGAAGTCTTGATAATTACTAAGAATCATCTAAATTAAATTTTTATCTAAAATCAATTATACAAAACCTGTAAATCAGTAAGCATTAATTCTCCATAAGTATAATGTGAAAGCTCTTTCTTTTTCAAAAATGTAACCTTGAGACTGACATCATTTAAAATCATATCATCATCTCCACCATTACAACTTCCAAGGGGCCAATACTGATGACATTTAATCTGGAATTATATTTACAAAAATACAAAAATTAATTTTACATGCTCATTTTTCCCAGTTTAATAAAAATTAGAAATACAAATTCTTACTGTATTCTTTTCTATAATTCTATTGAGCATTAAAACAGCTTTAGATTTTTGTTCCCAAACCATTAACCAAAAATGTCCAGCAGTGACTGGTAAAGGACCCTGAAAAACAAATGATGACATAACAGTTTACAACAGCGTTTCTCAATCTTTTCATAAATGCGTACCACCAAACTCAAAAATTTCGGTCCCACCAACAAAAATATGCCTCATATGGTAATAGGAATCAAGATTTTACATGTGCTGCCAGTCATGTCTCACGTATCACTGGTGGTATGCATACTACAGATTGAGAACCTCTGATTTGCAATATTAATATAAGATGAATAAATCATCAAATACTTACTTGAGTTAAAATATAGGCACGTTTAGCAGCTGGAAGTGCAACAAGGCTGGCATTAATATAGTCCTTATCCCCTCTTTCCAACCGTACACGACTATGGTCATCTATGATTTGTTCATTAATTTATCAGTCCAAATTATAACAATTTAATCTTCAACAAGCAAGTACTTACATGGATTAACATCTCTATAACGATTTAAATTTTTATTTTCAATTTTCTTTGCATCTTTATAAGAATAATCATAATTGCTAGACTGATTACGAATTTGCTGAAAGAAAATTCATTATAATTATGATAAAAGTGTAAGAAATAAAATTAAATTGATATTACAGTGAAATGTAACAAAAATTTTAAATTAATCAGTTTTAGATAATTTGTTTCTTTCAATATGAATTATTTTATATAGCAATATAAAATAATTCATATCATCTTTTTTTAGGATTATTTAAAGATTTGGATAGATTATGCTCCAAAAAAAAAAAAAAATTGAAATCAAACATTTCATTTTACAAATATCAGTCTATTTTAATTTTTCATATGATAATGAATCATATACAACAAAAAATAATACCAAAAATAATTTTTGTCTGTCATATGTTCTTTTTCTGATATCACACGTTACCAGTTAAATATGTCTGGCAATTACTTATATGTTAAATTTTTAATCATCTGATTATACTTTGTATGATAAAAAAAATCTGATTTTGATTCCTATTTTCTAATTTCATTATATTGATACTAAATAAAAAATTAACACATTATACCTAATTGCAATCAATCAAAGATATAATAGTGCATAATTATGATAATACCATTAAAGAAAAAAGAATCTGGAAAAAAAAACAATTTTATAAAATACTTCAAAACTAAAAATAATCATAAAATTTATGACTTACATCAGGGGTGACTAACCTTTTTAATCAACGGACCAATTTAAATTTTAAAACAATTATGTTTCATTTAAATAAATGATCATTAATTTAATAAACAATCTTTCTTGATGCATTAAATTTTTTTAGAATAATTTTTTAGTAGTTAAAATTTATAGATGATTTTAAAAATACAAATAAGCATATTTTAAAAATAGTTTTTGACTGAACTGAAAATGATGTCAAAACTTTCACACATTATATCTTTTAAAACAGAGCCTCAAATAAAAAAACTGTGACTAGACTTTTTTATTCCGAATTTTATCCTCTACAAGTTTTAAATTTTGGCACACCCTTTTTGAATCACTCTGTATATATATATATAAAAATTATATGAATATATCTGATTTTTGAGAAAACAAGGCTCAAATCAGCTTCAAACTTTTTATAAAAGCAGATTTTCATAATACAAACTATAAGAGAATTTTTAATCCATAAAAACCTAATCATCATGCCAATATTTCCCTTAAGTATAACAGATTTTTAATGATTTTAAATAATTTAAACAAATTTTAGCACCATCTCGTAATCAGAATATTTATTAATTATTTAATCAATTTTCTTCAGATAAAATTAGCTAAAATTCTATTTTAATTATTAATTAATAGATAATTATTTAATCAGTGAATGGCACTAATAAATACAGTGATACCTTGGTTCACAAACAATCCGTTCCTTGACCCTGTTCGTGATCCAAAAAGTTTGTAATCCGAATCAATTTTTCCCATTGCAAATTAATGTAAATCCAAATAATACGTTTTTATTCTAGAAAAAATTTTTAACATGTTATGGATTTATGGTGGAAATAATACAGAAAGGAAATAAATATAACAGTAATATTAGAAGAAAGAATGTTTAACACCACCTTCACTAACACTTTTAACTTTTTTGGGAGCCATAATAAGGGATAAATTTAATTAAATAAAGAAAACAAACTAAAATATCAACACTTGTTGGGACTCTACTATACCACGTGAGCTGTGCAAACTGGATTGCTGCTGGAGGCGAGGCTGTGTGCAGGATTTTGTGCGTTGCGAGTCACGTGTGCTTCATGCACTCCGTGCTTGTGTGTTCATGAACCGAAGCATCGTTCATAAAGCAAAGCAAAATTTGTTCGCAAATGGTGTTCATAGACCGATTTGTTCGTGAACCGAGACATTTGTTCGGAAATGGTGTTCGTAGACCGATTTGTTCGTGACAAATGGTGTTCGTAAACCGATTTGTTCGTGAACCGAGACGTTCGTGCAAATGGTGTTCGTAGACCGATTTGTTCGTGAACCGAGGTATCACTGTATTCTGATTATGAGATGGCACTAAAATTTGTTTAAATTATTTAAAATCATTAAAAATCCGTTATACTTAAGGGAAATATTGGCATGATGATTAGGTTTGTGCATATTTTTATTTCCATTTTGTCATTAGTTGCATTTTATTTAAACTTAAAAAATTCAAAATTTGTTTCTATTAGCATATTAAAATATAATTTATAAAATATTAAATAACTAATTTAAATAAAACTCAATCATACAATGTTTAAGAAGAATAAAACTTATTTAGGTAAAATTTTAATTTTTATCTTAATTTAATGACATTTTCAGCTAAGCTAAAATAGCCCATTTTCAAATGGCAATGCCTAAATTTCAAGACAAAGTAGAGAATGCATAAGATGGGAAGAGAAATAGTACTCCGAATAAGAAAAATGAAGTTAAATTAATATCTTTCTATTTAAATCTTAAAAAAAAAAAAAAAAAAAAAAAAAAAAAATTTGAACATAGTGACACCTTAGAGGCATAAACATTGTACCATTTGGCGTGGAGATCTCTGTACTCCACAAATTCGGGATCAAAAATATTAAAAAAATAACATATTGAAGTTTCAATAAAGAATTTTTCCTTAATATGTAAAATAATAGTAGTGCATATGTGATGAAAGTTAATTACCAGTACTCATTACAAAAAGAATGACTAATACAACTGCTATACCCAAAAAAAAATCAATCATACAGGTTGTCCTCTACTTATGACCACTTTGAATTAAAACAGTGGTCATTAATAAATTCTGTATTAGTCAATGCAATTGACCTGGATTTGATTTCCTGATCAAAAGCTGTGATATACAAAAAGAATCTTTTGCATCTAGTTCTTATGTTTTTGTGTTTGTTAAGTTTATTACAATAAAGAGAAATATAATAATAAATACAGATAGTGAACAATTCATAAAATTTTTATCATTTCCAACTTCTAACCATTTCATATTTACAATTGCAGGGTTCAAAATTCTTGGAACTGAATGCTGTTTTAAGTTGAGGACTACCTGTATATAGATGTGTGAAACATATACTTTATCAATGCTTGTTGTATCACAACTATAATAAGCAATTCTACCTGTACATGTAGTACTTGTTATAATTAAGTTTTACTGAATACATGTAGAAAGCATTATACAACCATTCTGACTTATGCAAAAAATTGAGACAAACTTTTTGCATAACTCATTTTGTGTAAGTCAAAAATTAATTTTATAACAAAATTTTTTTAACAATAGTTAGTAGAAAAATTTGGATAAGTAGTCCTTCAATCCACATTTTAGAACTCAGTATGACAATACAGTTCCACAAAACAAATAATAAAACAATAAAAAAAATACTATAATGATGGGGTGGACATGATCATGACAGTTTAATGAGAAGATGGTGATGGACAAACACTGGATAAAGATAGGAGAATTTTGATGACAAGGATAGCAAATTCTCTTTAAGCTGATGAACAGATGGCTTGCTTACATGAGCTCATGCCTCAAGTATGATCCAGGATTGTAAACAATTTACATATGTGTACAATGGAAAATGACAATTTAGATACAATGGAAAATGACAATTTCTGTCTCTGATTTGTCAACTTGGTTTCTTCTATTTTGCAATCGATTTAAAGGTGAAATGAGATGTCTGTGTCTGATTTGTCAACTTGGTTTCTTCTATTTTGCAATCGATTTAAAGGTGAAATGAGATGCAACTGTAGACAATTTGTTAGAGATAAAGAATAATGAAAACAATATAAGTGAATTATTAAATAAAATTATTATTCTTTATAAAGTTGTTAGTCTTGATATTATTTATCTCATGGTATCAATGATGGCTGAATCTGCACAAAATAAATAACCAGATCCTTTACAATTGTTTTCCTAATATGGAGGGGAAGAGAAGTGGCTTTGTTGAAAATAAAGATGAGTTCATCTGATATACAATGGTTCCAAAACCTGTTTTGATTAGAGCAGAAAAATATTGCAAAGAAACAAGAACAGAGTGTTCTTATTCCTTTGAACAGTTTGCCATTGTCTTTCATGTTCTATGCTATTTCTTTGTGTTAAAATCAGTTTTGATAAGGAGTTTGCTAACAAACATATTTACATCCTATCAGATAATCGATCTACAATAAAATCATTTGATATTTCTTGCTTTATTTCAAATCCTATTTGAGATTGATATCATTTTACTGTAAAACTGGCTACTGTGAACAATGTTCATAAGAAAAGTAATTGGTTCCCAGTGGATGCAGATTGCACAATAAAGGTACATCTGGAAACTAAAGGAAGAGGCATATATATCCAGCAGTGGATGAAATAAGAAATGATGATGATGATGATGATTATTCACAATGTTCAAACTTGTGTAAGTACTATGGCACAAAGGAATTAGTAATAAAAAATTACTGATTTGATCAAAAAAGGGGCTTCTTATCCTTTAAAGGGCTGGATCTCCTTCATATTCAAGATCTAGCACTGTACTGAAGCAAGCAAAGACTTATCTTATAAGGGGAGGTGGCCACAACCTCATCCCACCAATTTTGATTGGCTTTAACATACAGGTTGGGAGGGCCATCAAAAAGTAACTTGTGTAAGAGTTTAAGTCACTATGCCTTCATTTTTAAAAAGAAATTGAGGTCAAATGTCATGATGCCAGATCGGTTTTAGATGTAGGGGAATCTATAGGTTGCTAAAAAACAAGCAAATTTTATTAATATATATATGAGGTTCACAAACTGATAGTTTTTGAGAAATCGAGGAATTAGTGATTTAAATGCACCACTTATATACCTAAAAAATTGAAGTCACTATGCCTTAATTTTTAAAAAGAAATTGAGGTCAAATGTCATGATGCCAGATCGGTTTTAGATGTAGGGGAATCTATAGGTTGCTAAAAAACAAGCAAATTTTATTAATGTATATATGAGGTTCACAAACTGATGGTTTTTGAGAAATCGAGGAATTAGTGATTTAAATGCACCACTTATATACCTAAAAAATTGTAGCCATTTCAACTACAGTGGTGGTATACCAGTTAAGGTGCTTGCCTGTGGAACTGAATGTTGTGAGTTCGAGTCTCCTTTATATACTTTTTTTCAAGTGAATAAATTAAAATATTACTGACAATAAAACTTCAAATCAATTTTTTTTTTGTCTTATGTTTGACAAAAATCACTCTTCAATTATTATTTGATTTCTTTCTCGCTTTATCTCTTTCACTCTCATTCTCTAATTGTCATAATTTACTGTGCATTGGGTGATATATAATAGATCCCTTTGCACTTGAAGCTTCTTTACGTATGGGTTAGTAGCAACTCGATGAGTTGTTAGCCAATTTTTTGATAAGTTTTCTGAAGACTGCTGTCACTTTTAAACATATGCAATTATTGAAAAAGCAAAAGTTGCATTATTAGTCACCAGTCGAGTTGCCACATTAAATGGAGTGATGACTGAGAATCACCTCTAAACTGCAAATGAATATATTACATATTTCCCAATGTACTATGAATTATGACAATTAGAGAGTGAGAGTGAAAAAGATAAAGCAAGAAAGAAATCTATATATATAAAAGCCCAAGTTTGAAAAAAGTAACGCTTTTTAAGCGATATTATTGGATTACGATGACCATGTGATACGCCTAGCTGGTGATGCTACTGGATTAGAAAAATCGATCGTTAGGTGTCTGAGCAGTCTCATTGTACTATGGCGAATGTTAGCTCTCAACATTTGCTATCGGACTGAAATTTGAAGTATATATTCAAAGGTATGTTGTGTTATAGTTTTATTTTAAATGGATAGTCCTTATTTTAATTTTATATTTATTATATCTTTTAATATTTAATCTGATATACTAACTTATTTAATATAATGATAAATAGAAATAAGTTAAATTTTGTTAGGCTTAATGAGTAGACAGACTCCACGTGGTCGTAGGCAATTACAATATAAATATAATGTATAACCTTTTTGAGCACATTAGACCAGCCAATACATTTCTTTTTTTCATCAACTTTTAATGTAAGAATTATACTTTCATCAAATATAAATTTCGGCAGACTTAATAATTAGACTGATGCAATGTGAAGTGTGCTAGATATACCGTATAGGCTACTATACAGTATAATTATAGTATCAATATATGCTGATGATTTCAGAAGCTACATTATAACTAGATCAAAATTTTCTAATTAAATATAAAATAGTGATTTAAAGTTTAATGAATTTGATGGAATTATTTCAATATCGGGGAAGCCACATGTTAATTATACCTAATATATACAAACGTTAATTTGTCTCGGTGTTATTTTATCAAAATTAAAATTGTTATAAGCATGTTTATTTTAGTTTCTTATAGATACATTTTGGCTACTATGCTATATTATTTTTTCCCCTATTAGTTTAAAATGGAATCACGAGAAGAAAAATAACGTCGGAAAAGTCGAGAGAGACAGCAACGATATCGTGCTAGGAAGAGAAGCATATTACAAGCAAATAATCAACCAGCGATTCTAACAGAGGCTATTAAAATCGATAACAACAAATTTAATGAATATTTGAATCATCAGAATTATTGTGGCCCAATGATTGATATCTGTCAAAATTTCTTACTGTTTATACCATTTTAATAAATTATTTTTACAGATTTAATATATTGTCTAATGTTTCCAATTATTATTATGAAACATTTGATATATTTTATAGTTTATTAAATTACTTTGAAACTGTTTTTTTCTTAATTCCTTCAACATTTTCGATCCCAAATTAGAGTATATTATCTATATCAATACTGTATTAAAAAAAGAATTGCATCAGTTACTTTTTTTATTTTACCCATCATTTTTGACGGGCATTTTACTAGTTGAACAATAATTGAAGAGCGATTTTATCAAACATAAGTAAGACAAGAAAAATTTGATTTTACCTGAAGTTTTATTGCTAGTAATATTCTAATTTATTCACTTGAAAAAAAAAAAAAACACGCAAGGGAAACTTAAACTCACAACATTCGATTCCGCAGGCAAGCGCCTTAACTGTTACGCAGCCGTTTTGGTAGAAATAGCTGTTATTTATTAGGTATATAAGCAGCATGCTTAATTCATTAATTCCTCAATTTCTGAAAAACTATTAGTTTGTGAACTTCATATATATTAATAAAATTTGCTTGTTTTTTAGCAATCTGTCGATTTCCCTACATCTAAAACTGATTCAGCATCATGACATTTGACCTCAATTTAAAAAAAATAAAGGGGGGCATAGAGACCTAAACCCTTTTACACGAGTTATTTTTCGAACGCCCCCAACCTGTATGTTTAAACCAATCAAAATCAGTAGGATAGAGGTTGTGATCTCCCCTTGTTAGATCCTTCCCCATAGAGGATTAGAGTTATTTACAATGAATAAAAATCAAACAAGGTTCTTTACAGAGTAATGTTATCTTGGAAAATTTATGTAATTGAGACTAACAACAATCCAAATTATAGATTATGTTAAGGAGGAGGAGAAGAAACTCTTCTTCACACATTATTTAAATAGAGTGACTCTAAGAGCTAAGGTATAATCTAATAAAGCTGCTTTTTTTGTTTTTTTTTACACCAAAACATCTTTTTATGATCCCAATGAAGAAGATATCTTTATATCCTTCATGTGGAAAACAATTTCTGATTGGATGTTCTGTTAAAGAGTACTCAATAGATCACTGAATGCAGGACTGTGCAGTAGATTTTCTCAGAGGCAAATCTTCGAAATGCTGCCCCTTAAATGTTTTTTCTTTAAAATAACCTTTGTTTGTGATTCAAAAATACTGCACAAAATGTACGAATACTATTTTTATTTTGACAATATGAAAGCATAAATTTTGTATTTGTTATCGCCCTATTTCTGCTCCCTTTTTGCCTTATCCCACATGCACAACCTGTTTGTTTTTACCATTCACCCGACACTTGGGGTTTAAATTACAATTTACACTTATTTTTACAGATATTCCATTCTCTGTTAGGTTCTCTGCTAATGCTCATTTCTCTGTGCAGATGAAGAGGGGCAGTCCAGTCCGAAAGCACTCTTGCATCTTTAATTTTATTTTCAGGTCCTATTAGCTAGTTCAGATCTTGTTTTATTTTGATTTACCGATTTAAACACAACACAAACACTTATTACTTCTCGAGACAAACTAACATTAAAATCAAATATTGTCAATAATTCCACTTCTCGAGACAAACTAACATTAAAATCAAATATTTTCAATAATTGATAAGCTCAAAGCAGAACTATCAACATAGATCAATATACAAAAGCGTTGACTCAAAGCAGAACTATCAACATAGATCAATATAGAAAAAACGTTGCGTAAAGATTTTTAATTACAGAACTATCAACATAGATCAATATAGAAAAGTGTTGCTTAAAGATTTTAAAAAGCGTTGCGTAAAGTTTTTAATTATTGAATGGTTCAAATTGCATTTTGATTTTGCTGCTTATGCGGCCCCCTTACGGTGCTGCCAGAGGCGGCCAACTCTCTGCCTCATAGCATCACACAGCCCTGACTGAATGGTTATAATGCTAAGGCTATTTTCTCTCCCATCTAATTCAAGTTAACAAATGTATAGAAATTAAAAGATATCTTACCAACAATACCAGACCCAATGATACTGTTGATATAATTAAATCCAGTTTGATGAAGATTACTTGTTTCAGTACTTTTACCAACTGGTTCATCCTGCAATAATATTTTAACAATTGACAAATTATTACTAAAATTTTAGATTATAATCACTTATATAATTTATTTTAAACAAATATATATATATATATATCGCCCTATTTCTGCTCCCTTTTTGCCTTATCCCACATGCACAACCTGTTTGTTTTTACCATTCACCCGACACTTGGGGTTTAAATTATAATTTTTAAATTAGTTGAATAAAAAATAATCTTCTCATATTATTATTTATTTAGGTTTTATAAATAAATTAAATAAGAAAAATCATTTTAATCCTTTAATATTGATGTACTGGTGTGATTATTTATGATTATTATTAGCAGATAACCTTACATTTATAGAAATATACATATTATTTAATATGCATAATGTCTATAAATATTTAAAAACTTAAAAATATATATGTATACCTCAAGCTACAAACATTCTAATTAGGAAGTTTTGTATATACAGTGCATTCAAAAAGTAACTATACATCTATAATAAACACGATTATATGTTGAGGGATTGCATTCCATGCACTGCAAATAATGTTTTCTGCAAAGGTATACAGTTATGTTTGGGTGTTCATGGAGACAATTTCCAACAACTACTCTAATGTAAGTCGATGTTACATATTGTTGTACTAGTATAGTTACAAATAGTTGTTATAATATAGTTATGACAAGTGTATAATTATTTTTCAAATGCACTGTATGAACATGCTATTTCATTTTTAAATTTTAGAAAATTAATTTTTGATGAGACACACTAAATAATAAATACATCTTCTCTTCCAGCTGAAACATAAACATCATGTTAACTAATAAATAGGACAGGAGAGATATAACTACCAAAGTCTGAAAAGGAGAGCTGTTAGCAAAGAAAACAACAACAGAGAAAAAAAGAAACCCATCTAATGTCACTATTATAGATAAAATGATGAATAAAAAGAGGAAGCAGAATTTCACAGATGTCTGCTGAGCAATGACTAATCAGAGGTTTAGCCAGTGGAAGTTCAGCTCAAATAAGGAGAGACAGCAGATATTGGAAATGGTAGTTAATGGTCAGTAGAAGAAGAGTTGGGTCTGAATAAAAAGGCTCTAGAAAAAAAAAACAAAAGAAAAGAAAGTTTTTGTTTCAGTAACTATTCATACACCCAGGAAGGATATAGCTGCAAACTTCCACTGAGATGAAAAAGTGAAAGAAATTTGCCAGATCAGCTCTCTTCAATTCTATTTGGTTGTGTCAAGGTTCATCAATGTCCAAAGAATATCTTCAAACCACCTGTCTGAGCTCTCTCTCTTATTTGGTGAAAGCAAAACATTTGTAAAGGAATCTCTCAATACAAAATGTTTCTGGTACTAAATAAATGCTTGTTTTAAATTTTAAGCTGTGCTATCTCAATCATTGGCATGCATTATCTGACATTCTTCCATCCTTATTTGTAGAACCCACTCATGTAGTCTACCAGTTTTATCTGGTATAAAATTAGAGGGGGATATGCCTCTAACACGTCTGGTGTGAGAACTGAATGTAAAGGTCTCATAACTTGAATCAAAGTCCTATAAGAACCAGGCAGCCATAAAGATTCTGCCTCAACCATCCATAACAAATGGGATCCCTAGATATATTCAATGCTGGTTCTAAATAGCAAGACACAGTTTATGGATGGTCTCTAACTAAAGTAGGCTATGTAAAAAGCAAAAACATGTTTTTGATTAAGCAATTTATCTTACTGAATTGCTTGTTAGTGCTTTTATTTGGATAGAATTATTTAAATTTGTAATTTACTAAAATTTTGTTCAATTTGCTAATTTGTTGTTTCTTCTTGTCAGTTTTAATTTTAAAATCTTTAAATATTATAAAATTATATTCTGTTATAAATATTAATTATAATAACAGATATAATTTATGTTCAAAAATACATATTAATTTCAAATTTAAAAAAATTTTTAAAAATGGAGGCAAATCTGCTTTAATAAAAATTAGATCATGGCAGGGCATTAATTGAAATATTAAAAATAATTTATATTTGACCTACAATTTCTGTAGATATTTTTGTCTTTTCCATTTCTACTCTATAGATCTATAAGTGTTTTGAGATACAGTGTGTTAAATAATTAACCGAACACTTAGTTTATAGAAAAAGTTTTATTGGCAAAGATACATTTAAATCAATCAGTGTTTCTTTGAAGTGGTTTAAAAAGTAATTAATTTATATGATTTTTAAAGTGTTTGCCCTCTGTTATCACAAGATGGAGCATTCCAGCTTCAAAGTTCTCTACAACTTTGCCTAGAATATCTCGATTTATAGTGGAAAAAGCCTCAGTAATAGAGTTTATGAAATCATTCATAGTCTTAGGGCATGATTTGTACACCAAATCCTTGATATTGCTCCCAAAAAAAAAAAAAAAAAAAAAAAAAAAAAAAAAAAAAAAAAAAAAAAAAAAAAAAAAAAAAAAAAAAAAAATACAAGGGTTTGCATCTGGAGACTAAGGTGACCATTTGATAGCATCAGAGTAATAATTGGGGTAGTTAAGAGCAAGAACATTGTTTTCAAACTGGCTATTTATAGTCCTAAAAACATCCAAAGTGAGATGCAGAGGTGCACCATCTTGAACAAATCAACCCAGAATCCATTCACAGACAGTGAATTTCTAGCTTTATAAGAATTGCTTGTCAAAAAAAATCAGACCAACCATTTGTTCCTGCAGAGAGTTGCCCAAACTGTAACTTTAGCTGGGTGAAAAAAGGTTGTGTTTCAAATGAAAACTGGCTTCTCTAATCCTATATTTGGTAATTCTGTTTGTTAACATATCCAGATAACCAGAAATGGGTTTCATCACTGAACCAAACAGAATCCACATTCAATTGTTTGCTGTCAATAAGTTCAACAATTTTATTAACAAACAATTCCCTCTCTTTGATTGACACTTCATTAAGATGTTGAAGAATTTGAATTTTACATGGGAATAAGTGGAAGTTTTTTTTTTAGGATTACGTGAACAGATCCAATGCTTACCTCTAATTGACTGGTCAATTTTCGTGATGTTGTTGGATCATCAGTCACAATCTTTCATGCTTGTTCCACATTTTCCAGTGTCATGGCTGATCTTGGTGCACCCATCTTTCCTTTACAAGCATCATGAACAGAACCACTTCTTTCAAATTTCCTAACCAGGGCCAGAACAATTGACTTTGATGGCTTTCAAAGATTCTTGTAAGCTGTTAATCACTTTCTCAGTGTTTCAGAAGGACTTTGGTTTGTTTGATACCAAGTTTTCACAAGAAAAACGCAATGTATGGTTGCATACATCATCTTGACAGTTCACTTCAGCATAGTTAAACCAAACTAACTCAATTATCTACAAACATGTGGTTCAAAACAATTGAAAGTTGTTTTTCAACCACATGTGCATATTTCACATGAAACCACATGTTTGTAGGTAATATTTAAAATATGCACACGTTTGTAGGTGACATTTGAAATATGCATATTTCAAATGTTGTTCCAAAACTAAGTGTTTGGTTAATTATTGAATACAGTGTATATTGCAAATGTTCTAAAATTTTAATATTATGAATTTAGTTTGGTTATTTAAAAAACTAATAAACTATACTTCAATGTATATATTTATTACTTATTCTTGTGTAATACTTACAAGAATTAATTGTTTGACATCATGGGTAGAACCAAAGCTTTCATTGTCCCTTTCCTATAAAACAAAAAATAATTATTATAATAAATTTATTGAAAATTATAAAGATATTATTACTAAACTGTAGACATTTTCTAATGCAGTGGTCACCAACTGGTGGTTCGTGAAAAAATTTTGGTGGACCATGTAAAATTTCAAGTGAGATAAGTTAACGGCAAAGTCAATTTTTGGATGCTTCAAAAAAATGTTTATGAACAAGTTTAAAATTTTTAGATTTTTCTTTTCCCAAGTCTAATGTAATATTTGCGTTCAAAATTTCTGTTGTTATTAATAGTAATGTATTATTTTACGACTACTGATATTACACTCATTTCATATTATATTATATTCATTATAAGATTTATTTTGTATTTGCAATAATTAAACCATAATTTTGTTGCATTTACTCATAATAAATGTATTTCGAATTAATAAAATGGAGGTTTTCCATCACTGTCTTATGAATTTGTTCATCTTTTTAAAAAAAATTCGTGTTAGTGGTCCACTGAATTTAAAATCACAAATTTAGTAGTCTGTGAGGTCTGAAAGATTGGCAACCACTGCTCTAATGTATTAGATCTGACTTACATAAATTTGGTTTTATGTAAAAAATTTTTATTTTCAAGACATTTTTTTAATCACTATAATGCACTGTACAATATAATACTATAATTTTACAAGATAGATGGTCACAATAGTATCAATAGTGAACAATAGTTTATATTATCATCATAAATATCACTATCATATTTCAATATTTAATGTACAAATGCATCATAACACAATAGTTATTATATAAGATCTCCTATTATATGTAGGCAATGTATATACCAGGAGTGGCCAAACTTCATGTCATTATGAATCACATAGAGAATCTCAAATATTCGAGAGCCATATTTTCTCTATGGATCAATGAAGATCAGAATCAGTTTTTTGGGTAATCTTAATAATGATTTCAAAAATTGTTTATTTAGATCATTTATTTTGTATAGATGCATCCTACTTTTTACAATAGATTAAAAAAATAATATATCTGTTATTTTGTTTTGTTAAAATAAGTATTTGGATTAAAAAATAATATATCTGTAATTTGTTTAACTTAAATAAGTATTTGCTTTCATATTTGCTATTGACTTTCATGGTATGGAGCCACACTGAAGGTACCAAAGAACTGCATGTGGCTTGCGAGCTGCAATTTGGCCACCTCTGGTATATATCATAGCTATAATTTTAATTTCACCATAAAAATTACAAAATAATTTATTTAAATCCATACTATGTAAGTTGGAATGTAAGTATTACTTAGGATTAATAATATATGTTGTCCTGATTTAACAAGCTTTCAATAACAGATGTTCCTCTAGTTATGAACATAACATGTTTGTAAATCTTGTTCATAAGTCAATTTATACTGAATCCAGAATTAATGAACACATAGTTTATATGGTATTCCATAATATATATTACTGGTTGCATTAATTGGAAGTTTCTTATTTCAGAGATTTGAATATAAATTTCTAACTATAACTAGAGGATTTTAATGAAGCACTGACATCTTCAAATATCGCAGCAACATGCCAAATAATTAGTGGATTCCACTTAATTGGGACACATCGGGACTGAGCCATTTTGGCCCAATTAAGTGGCTGTCCCGATTAAACAAAATAATAAATTTTAAAATATGTAATTCGTAGGTAAATAAATAATAGGTAAAAAATAATAATTAGGTACCTATTTCAATGCTTTATTAAAATAGGTACCTATTATTAGCTTTTTAGCAATCTCCTCTACTTTGCCTTCAACACTGGGCCACTGATAGTCACACCTCGCCTGCTAACTATAGAAAACCATTGATCAAATGCTTCTTTGACTTCGATCCTTTCATCATGCTTTCTTTTTGATGTTCCCGGAATTTCTTTCTGTAATGCCCACTCCTCATGCAGTTGATTTTCTTGTTGTATAACGTCTGTCCGAGATCTTATAATTCATATACACAATAAATCGGCGAATGCGTGTCGCTGTTCGTTCGCCATCAAAAGGCAAAATCAAATCTTATCTGTATAGACTAATAACTGAGATCATACAGTTCATATAGACAATAAATCAGCGAGTGCGTGTCACTGTTCGTTCACCATCAAAAGGCAAAATCAAATCTCATCTGTATAATAATCGCTGAATCTATAAGCTTTTAATCAGTAACTGATTGCCGTCGTTAACCAAGGTATTACTATATTTCACATAAAGTATCTGCACAGAAAAATTTAATTTAACATATATGATATGATACTTTCCATATTTTAAATGAGTTTTATCTGCATTTTTAATATTTACTATGATTGTGGGGAGCCGGAACGAATTAATCAATTTTCAATTAAATCCTATGGGAAAATGTGGTTTGGATAACAATGGTTTTGGTTAATGATGGTTCCGCTGGAACGGATTACCGTCGTTAACCAAGGTACCACTGTATTTAATTCTTTTTGATTCTGTTCTGCTGGAACGGATTGTCGTCGTTAACCAAGGTACTACTATATTTCACATAAAGTATCTGCACAGAAAAATTTAATTTAACATATATAATATGAAATTCTTTTTGATTCTATTATCAAAAATACACAAATATACATGAAAGTTCATAATTACTATATAAACTCACAAATGATATTCTTATACTTATCAAATGTCAATATCAGCTTGATTATTTAAATATATTTAAATTCAGTAATGCAAAATAATTCAAATATGAATAAATTCATATATGTTCTGTAATAAATTGAATCCAGAACAAATTAGCAAAATTATGTATTGGAATAAAAAATTTTAATATATAATGTATATGATATGAAATATTTGAAAATGATTGCCCTCTATGAAACTGAATATAATGATTACTTTTATTGATTAATATAAATCCTTTGTATTATTTCAGAAAATGACTTCATCTAGTTAATTCAATGTAAATATAATTTGGAAAAATTGTATATAATAATAAACCGAATGCAAACTTAAATTACTGCATTTGTTGTTTGAAGAATATGATTAAAACATATATATTTGCAGAAACGATATTAAGAATTTTCAATCTTTGAAGTGACGTAAAACTTTTACGAATTTATTATACAATTTCAAAATATACGTTATTCTTTATTCTTATTTCCTAAGAATATATCTTCAAATGCAAACTCTTTTGCTAAAATTTCACTAAATTCTGAAGCTATATGGCTAAAATTGTTTAGAATTTCTCATTTAAAATTAACAATACATGCAGAAACAGTGTTAAATGGTTATGTAAGTCGTTAAATGTATTTTTATGGTTTTGTTAGGTCTATTTTTTCTGCAAATATATAGGTAAGGAATTTGATTAAATTTGATTGTTATTTTTTAGTTTCGTTCTGATTTAAACTGTAGAATAATGAATTCTCTTGAAAATTCCGAAATTTGTCTAAAATGCTTCTTAAAACCTTGTTTATCCACAGCTTTGATCTATGGTTTAGATGTTTTTCTTCCTTGCAAATGTGAAAATCGTATCGAATATAATTTTCTTTATGAAACATTTAAAAATATTTATATCAATTTTGTTGAAATTATTTTGTGGGGAAGTTTTTTCGTTATAGCTTTGCATGTAATTCCTGTTATTAATCGACATATGCTCTGTTCTGGCATGTTTAAGCTTTTCGGAGAAGAGGGAATTTTCTTTAAAGTAACCATAATGATGTTAACTTTTGTTACTGTATTTAGTTTCAGTTGGGTGAAAAGAAAGAAAATTCCCTCTTTGCTAAAATTGAGAAATCTCGATCGCTCAGATAAAATTATTTTATCAAAAACGATTAATAAAATTTCGGTTAGCTTCTTGATTTATATTTTGACAAGCATGATATGGACGCAATTCTTTAAAATCTTTGTATTTTATCAATCCATTGACATCCGAAAACATATTAAGTACGAAGGTTTCATCTGCAGTGTAATAATAGGACTTTCTTCCACATTGAACAATGGCTTAATAGCTCATTTCTGTTTATTGATAGTATCTTCAATTATAATAATAAAGAGAGGCTTTCAGAAAATTTCTAATGATTTGTTCTCATTAAATATTGAAAATTTCAATCTTGAATTAGATTTAGAATCAGTAATTATACAACATGACGATTTGTGGTGTTTCATAAAAACTTTTGTTTCCATCATGGAATATCCTTTGATCGTAATATATTCTGTTCTCCTTTTCTTTACGAGCATTTACTACTATGCACTCTTCTTCATCGATATGACTGAAGAAATAAGAAACTTTGTGTTGATAACTTCGATTATTTCCTCTATAGGATGTGTTGGCTGTGCTTTTATGTTGTCTTCGATCACTGCAATGGTAAGTTATTACAAATTATTTCAAAATAGCTCACGGTATAATTTTATACTGTATATATCATTCAGATGCAGAATACTTTTCAAGATATTAGAATGTTCGCTGCATGGGATTTGAGAGTGAAATTCAAGTTGAAAGTAAGAGATTTATTTTATTTTTATATTTTACTGATACTATTGAGATGATATTTAATAATTTTTCCGTCGATACAGATTTTGAATTTCATGAAATGATTTGGAAATATCTCTCTGTGTCCAACCCTCTTGGGATATATTTATATTACCAAGAAAATTCCCATAAAGGTGAACATTAAATAACAAATAATTATTTTTATTGATAATTATTTCATATTTTTTGTATTATAGTATAATTAACTTTTATATTTTTAGATGGCCAGCTCTCTTCATTCTATATTTGATGGACTTCAAAATCTTAGAAGCGTCGGAAAGAGTAGAAATTGTGAAGGTTACCAGCACAGGTTTTCCTGCAAAATTTATAACTTTATTTAGCCGCATTCGTAAGTATATAATTTAAGCATTGTTGGAATTAGGCGATTTTCTATATTGCATTAAAGATTATCTTGAATCTTTATTTTTAATCATATTCTTAAATAACAAATGCAGTAATTAAAGCTTGCATTCGATTTATCATTTTATACAGTTCTACTAAATTATATATATATTTAATTAACTATAGGAAACTATTTTCTGATATAATACAAAGAATTTGAACTAATCTATGAATGTAATCATTATTTATTTATTTTCATGGAAGCAATCATTTTCCAATATTTCTTAATATATATAAGCTGCTTACTTAACTAAATTGGTTTCTAAATTAAATTTTTCTATGTAAATTCTTTGTAGAATTTATAAGCAATTTCATAATCAGTAATTATTTTATTTTGACATTTCTGTGTGTTATCCATTGTAATAATTTATGAAAGAGCAAGTCTTTTATCTAAAGTTCTCAAAGAAGATCGCTTTAATTCGAATTTTATACAATACTGGCTGTTTACTTGTGAATAAACTACACTGGTACCTTGGTTAACGACGGCCTCGGATAGCGACCTGCTTGGTTAACGACGATTGGTTGTAAGAAAACTGTCTTGGTTAACGACGTAAGCTTCGGTTAACGACTCCTGATTATGTGAACTTCCGACAAAATAGAGCTCTGTAAAACAACTGTAAAACAACAAGCAACTGTAAAACACGTGATTAATTAGCTCAGTCAATCGTTATTTTTTTTTAACAATCAATTCAAATCCGACAATATCATTATTAAAATTTAAATTATAATCATATAAACATATATTTAACTAAATGATAATTAACATATAGTAATGAAAAAAATTATTTAATTAATTAAAAATAGACATGCAACATTTCACTAGTTTTTAGTTTCTTAAAGATGATTTCTAGAGATACATCAGTTCACTAGTTTTTAGTTTCTTAAAGATGATTTCTAGACGATTGCGGTTCACTAGCTTTTAGTTTCTTAAAGATGATTTCTAGATGATTATTATGGAACAGTTCACTAGTTTTTAGTTTCTTAAAGATGATTTCTAGATGATTATTAATTAAATTCTGCAAACAAAGTCTGATTCTATTGTTTGTTTGTGTTATATTATTAGTTTTTAGTTTCTTAAAGATGATTTCTAGACGATTATTATTTTACTAGTTTTTAATTTCTTAAAGATGATTTCTAGACGATTATTATTTTAAATATTTTTAGTTTCTTAAAGATGATTTCTAGATGATTATTATTTTAAATTATGTGAACAAAGTCTGATTCTATTGTTTGTGTTATATACTTGACACCTGCAACTTTTAGTTTTTTAAAGATGATTTCTAGACGATTATTATTTTAAATTCTGAAACAAAGTCTAATTCAATTGTTTATTTGTGTTATATATTACTTGACAAAAGTCTGATTTTATTGTTTGTTTGTGTTATATATTAATTGACACCTGCAAGTGGTGTGAGATTCTATTGTTTGTTTGTGTTATATATTACTTGACACCCGCGAGTGGTGTGACGTCGCAGTAAAAAAAACGACTGTCCGAGATCCTACAGTTCATATACCCAATAAATCGGCGAGTGCGTGTGGCTGTTCGTTCGCCATCAAAAGGCAAAATCAAATCTTATCTGTATAATAATCGTTGAATCTTTAAGCTGCTAATCAGTGTTTACGGGTTCGTTTGTCAAAAAACTCCGAAGTGAGCTCAATTGTTCTTCTGGTGAAGATTGATAATTAATAACTGTTTTCATGAACAATTCATTTTATTAATGTTAATTTTTTTGTAGCAAATATAATAAATAAATGATACTTTCCATATTTTTAGGACATTTTAAATGAGTTTTATCTGCATTTTTAATACTTACTATGGTTGTGGGAAGGAGCCGGAACGAATTAATTAATTTTCAGTTAAATCCTATGGGGAACCGCGCCTTGGATAACGACGGTAATCTTAGAACGGATTACCATCGTTAACCAAGGTACCACTGTAATTTGTTTCATGCAGTAATGTAATTCGGTGGTAGAATATTACATATCTTAAAAAATTATGGTTATTATCTAACTGATCTATTTTTTGTTGTAGTTTTTTATATGAATCCAAATATCCATATGAGGCCCAGCTTATCTCCAATAATATTGAACTTTATACTGTATCACTATATTTTGCAGACGCAAAAATAAATATACATACGTCTTTTGTAATCAATTATCTAAAAAACTTTACCCTCTGATTGTTGGAGTTTCATGATATTCATTTTCTTTTGTTAATTTAGTCATACTGTATATATATCTTGTTCTAATTTTAAAAACATTTTAAAGAATATAAAATGAGTTGTATCCTTAACGAACTAACTAATATCTATAATATCCGATTCAATTTGTAAAAGCTAACGAAAAAGAATTTGGACCTAATTTTATCGAAATAAGAGATGAGAAAGTTTTAATTATTTTTCACCTCCATAAACAATGCCTTGAAGAGGAAATAAGTATCATATAACGGCTAGCAGATGAGACCAAAGTCAACTATACTCTGTTCAACGAAAGTTGAAATTTCAAGGTCATATTCGGTGTCTCTTATCGCTAAAATAAAGCCATAAAAGTTCATTAAGCGTAAAACACTATCCGAATCACCCGAAAAATTAATGATAAGTGGTTCCAACATGATCTTCAATCACATGATCTGTATCCCAATATAATTTTTCTAAGTTTAAAATATGTGTTTTTAATAATAATAATATACCATAATAAGTAATTAATTTTTGTAACTCATCAAAGTATGATTTCAATAGACTTTTCAATTCAGACTGTGCTTTACTAATTTCTTCTTCATCAAGAGAAACTTTGATTTTCAGAGGAAGAGTTATTTCTTTCAATACATATTGCAAAACAGGTATTCTATTAAAACTTCCATTCAACTGAAATAAAACAAAGGAATTTAAAAGAGATATATCTGATCATTTAAATTGTTAAAGGAAAAATATAATGAAGTTCAAAAATCTAATATTATAAAATAAATACAGAGCCTTACATAATTATGAATGGCTCTGTATATATATATATATTTTTTATATAACAAAACAATCAATGCTACAGTTAATTTGTTATTTAGCATGTGTTGGTAACATGGTGCCCGTGACACATTTCAGATGTGCCCAGCGGAAACATCTGAAATGCCTTTTCATTTCATATATTGTTCAAATATATAAATATGCGAAATTTATGCCTATAATAACAAGTATTTGTAATTTTATTTAATTTGATTTTGTGTTTTTAATTTAATTTTGATTTTTAGTTATCCATTATTCATTAAGAAAAAACTGCTTATACTCTTATTTAAACTTATAATGATAAAAGCACAATTAGCAGCAGAGAAAATATCTTCAAGATAATAATTATGTATAAATTCTTGCTTTATTAAATTATTATCTTGAAGAAGATGTTTTCTCTGCTGCTAATTGTGCTTTTATCATTATAAGATTTTTTAGTTATTACATGCATATATAATTTTTATTTTGTATAAATATACATATTTCAAGACATAATTATTTTGTTTATTTATTACAACATTGTAATTAGAAAATTAAATTTGTAATTTGATTTTTCTTTCAAAAATTAAAATATGCACTCTCAATGTTTTTAAATTTTTATTGTGCCCTTAATAACAAAAAGGTTGCAGATCCCTATTATACAGCATTTCTATTCCATATACTGCTTTTAATAGTTTATTAAGTATATTAAAATTTACTTAAATATTATCCATTTATATTAAAAAACAGAACTAATATCAACCAAATTATTATAAATAAAAATTTTTATTTAAAAGTGTTTTATATATTATAAGATATCAATTTATATTTATTAAACTATATTATTTAATATAATTCAAATTTAAATTAATTAATATTGATATTATCATAATTCTTAATCTTTAAATATGTGCCAATAATCTGATTATTTGTTCTTTATTTTGCTTCAAATCTGAAAAAAGATAAACAGAAATTCTTTTCAAAATTCAGTTTTTAAGAAAAAATATAAATTTACTAAAAAAGATTTGTATGAAGAAATAATAAATCATCAATATAATACTTCCAATGTGTTTATTTCTTTCTAAGATAATTAAAAGTAGATAGGCCATAATTTGTTAAGACATAAAAACTGCAAATTTAAAATATTTATTCTTCATTTATTAATTCTGATAAATTTATGCATATTAGATGAATGAATATATGCCATTTTATTTTTATTCAGTTATTTCCTGTTTAATTTTTAATTTTTCACTTCTTTTTATAAGTTAAAAAAAAATGAATTCTTATTTATTTTATCTCAAAATGTCCAAATAAAGTTTTGCTATGTACTGTTATATGTCCCTGTTATACATATATTGAATTAAAAATGCAAAATAATCTGAACAAAAAATTGAGCAACATCAAATGCAGGCAATCCCTGATTTATATAGATCTGACATATCTATATCCATATTTATGTAAAGATTCTCTGACTAAAAACAAAAATATATTGATCATAGTGAATAAAGTTGTAATACAGAGATACAAGCATTTTTCTCCTACTTTCATTATTTGTCATATGTATATGTGTTTTATGGACTTATTAAATTTGTTTCAGTTAATGAGATAGACCTGAACCTAAGATCTTTCCTGAAAAACTGAAGGTGTAGGATTTGGAATTAAATTCAGCCTCAAAAATAGTAAGTGGCTACTTTACTATGAAACTTATGTGCTTATTTTTAATGTTATATTTTTGAGATACAGTGTAGGGCACTATTTTAGTACTGTATAGGGTATGCTCTAACATATGTACATTTACTTACATAAGGATTCAATCCACTTATGTAAGTCAGGGAGTATTTACAGTTCCCTTTATTTAATTCTAAAATATGCTGCAAATTCAATGTAGCTTCATTGCAGTTAAGCAATTAATTGCAGGAAAGCTACCTTGAAATGCACATTTTTTACTTGAGAGGAAAACAAAATTTTTCAAATATAATGCAAAATTTTGTTAAATTTTAAATGAATTTAGTGTAAATGATATTAAGAAAAATTTTCTTAGTAAGAAATTTTTTTACTAAGAATACTTCTTCAATTTTTTGATGACTTTTGAACTAAAATTAATTTTACACCTGCTGGAGTTTATAGAGTCTAGAAGAAAATACGAGCCTTTAAAGCCTTACTTTAAAGGCTCGTATTTTCTTCTAGACTTTTGAACTATTTGAAGAAGAATTGAGCAATACCCTTCATCTGATTACAATACCTGTAATCAGATGAAGGGCATATTTAGAGATCAAGAATTATGAAACTTCGATATTAATTTATTTTCATTTGTATTATATTGAAATAATACAGTTTAAACAACTAATATATGTTTTTGTTAATACTGAATTATTTTCAATTTTTTAAAATTATATCTTCCAGAAAATTTCTTTTATTTTTACAAATAATTTACAAAATTCAAAACTTTTAAGAATTACAGATAAATTTAAGAGCATGATTTGAAGAAGATTGTATAATTTTTATATAACAAATAAAAAAATCACAATATTTTTAATCTATTTCTGAAAGAAAATAAGGCTTATGAGGTTACCATTCATTCTTGTATGTTTTCTTCATTAATAAGTTTTAAACTATGGTAGTTAATAGATCTTCATGAAATCTGATGGTGATATTCTGTTATTAAAGATCACTTCAATGCCATATCATTTAATTCTTCATTGCAACCATTTAAAAATGATGGGCATTCAAACTTCTCAGATGTTCTCTTAATATATCCTAAGTTATTCATTAAATTTTTATAAAACTTAGCAAGATGCCATTGAATATGATCTCAATGATATATCAATTAGCTCTTTATCTGCAACTATTTAAAAACCAGCAAATATGCACACTTCAAACATTTCTTTCTAAACAACTTTTAAATTATTTGATTTGATTTGTATAAAGTTTAATATGGTGGTCAGCTAATAAAGTCGAATTTTAAGTAGCATTAATTAACCTTATAGATTTATTAATTTAAAAATAGTGAACATTCAATCTTCTGAGATTTCTTTATAATAAAATGTTTACTAAGATTTTTATTTTATATCATTGTCAAAAGATATCATTAGACATTAAAGCAGGGGTAATACATGACTTACCCATAGTGCTCTTACAGCTTAATAAAACCTAAACTGCCAAATTAATTCCTTGATAATTAATAAAATAAAGATGATGCCATTCTTTGTTTAATCATTAGTATATTTATTAATTATGATGTGGTTCTAACATTAGTATAAATTATTTCAAATTATTAAAAATTTCCATTAATTATCAAAAGATAGCTTTAGTTATTTAGATTCTATTTGAATATCTCCCTTGAAGTTTGGTTTATAAATCCCTTATACAGCTTTTAGAGGTAATATACTCAATTATTATTTACATAAATTAATTGCATTTAAGTATTATGTAGACAGCATTTGGTAAAGCAGCTAATATATAATAATAATAATAATAAGACTATATTACTATAATCCAATAAATTTTAGCATCTAATAGCAGTTTTAACAAATAAATGCATTAAAACTGTTATTAGGTGTTAGAATTTATTGGATTTTGAAAATAATTTAAATATAAGCAGAATTAAGTAAATAACTATTACTTAATTCAACAACCAGAATTAAGTAAATAACTAACTTCATAGATTTTTATGGCATTCAAACATATAGATTATACCATTCAAAATAATTATGATGGGATATATTTCAATCCAGTAACTTTAATCATTCCAAAATAAAGGATACATTCAGAAATTAGGCAAATAGTTATTTCCAAAATTGCTTATTGTGTATTTATTAAACTTAAATTCAAAAATTAATTGACAATAGCAATTTGGAAATTCAAAATCAAATAGAGTTCAAGAATAGGTTAAATATATAACAACTACTATAAACTATTACATTATAATATATTTAGTGTTATTTAGTAATGCAATTAGTATAATGTTTCTGGAAATTTTTAACATCAATATGTAAAATGGCAGAGAATTTTTGGAACTTAAAAACTGACTGAAAATTTTTAATTGGAATTTTTAAAAATGAATTTTAATTTTATAATTTCCACCTCATAAACCATTTATAATATATAAGTTATTTTTATAAAATGATGTATACCTATATTGATTAATAAAATATATACCAAATAAAAATTTAAACTTACAATTGAAATAACTGCTGCAAATGCTTCTTGAAGTTCAACAATTGTAGGATCAGAAGATATTTTATTATTTTGAATAATCAAAGACACTTTAAGAATTGGTTTCCATGGTGGTTTGTGGGATCTAATTACTAATTTATCTTTGAACAATGATAAATACTTTTCTATAGTTTGCTCAATGACAGTTCTAGCCTGGAGATTAAATTTTATGCACATTAATAATAATAATATTTAAATTTAATGCTATTGTAACATAATTAATAGTAAATTCTATGCAAAGATATTTCATTCCCAATTAGAATATGGCTTTATATTAGAATAAATTATATTTAATATACTATATATATATTTAGTATTCTATATAACACATAGATAATATACTATATATATATATATTATACTGAAAATCTCAAAAATATAGTAAATTTATGCAAATAACTTAAATTCTATGTTAACTATTATTATTCTAAAAAGATATGGTTCTGTTAAATACAAATAATTCTAATAAAAAAGAGAAAATCCAGATTTTAAATTTTATTTTCCATAATATGTTGAAGAAATGCAGTGGACTCTCAAACTTACAAATTCATATGGATCCCCAAAAACTTAGTAAAATCAAAAATTCATAATTGAGAAAGGCATTAATTAGCATTAGTTCTATGATATACTTTTCGGTACCAATTCAACAGTTCATAAAAACATGAGCCCACTGAATTATTATTCAGAATATAGGCTTCTCTTTTTTTTCTAAATTCTGCTTTTATGAAAACAATATGAAGTTTATAATTGCATCCTTAAAAAGATAACTAATCTAAAATAATAAAAGGAAATATTTATCTGTGGAAATTATAAGTTCTTAAATTCTCTCAAAAATGGAACTGGAGCCTTGAAAATTTTTTAATATAGCCCAGTGACTATGACCATTTCTGTGCCAAATAGGGCCAAAATCTGTCTAAATTTGAAGTAGTTTTGATTTTGATGAAAATGCAATACCATAGAACAATGATTTTTAGCCAGTGTGCCACAGCACACTGATATGCCTTGAGAGGATTTTAAGTGCTGCAAAAATTTTTTAAAGATCATTAATTAAATTATTTTCAAAAGAAGTCTAAAGCATACTAAGTGTATACAGGGTGTTCCTAAAGTCCACCGACAAACTTTCAGGGCAGGTTCACTTATGAAAATAAATAAAAAATGTTTAATGAATATATGGTCTAAATGGAACCATTTTCTGAGTTTATATTAAAAAGTTATAACTCAAAAACAGTGCAATGTAGACCAATAACCCTTTCAATCTAGCCAATCACCACTGCGTACACAAAACATCACGACATGTCGCATTTCCAAAACACATCGCTCACCTTCTTACTGCCCAGTAGTAAGTAGGAGAGCGACGCAATGCGACCCGTCTTGGCAATCTAGCCAATCACCACCGCGTACACAAAACATCACGACACGTCGCATTTCCAAAACACATCGCTCGCCTACTTACTGCCCAGTAGTAAGTAGGAGAGTGACGCAATGCGACCCGTCTTGGCAATGCGACGCGTTGTCATACTTTGTGTACTCGATGGTGATTGGCTAGCTTTAAAGGGTTATAACTCGAAAATGGTGCAATTTAGACCATATGTTCATTAAACATTTTTTATTTATTTTCATAAGTAGAACCTGCCCTGAAAGTTTGTCGGTGGACTTTAGGTACACCCTGTATATCAAAATTAAAATCTTTTTAAATTGCTTATATGAGTATATCATTGTTAAAATATATATTCATAAGAAAGCTTTTTTTTAATCATCATAATTTAAATATGCTGCAGAAGTTTAACTATAGGTTCAAGTGTACCATAAAATAAAAAAGATTGAAAAATATTGCCATAGAACATATATTAATTTACATCATCTCTATCAGCAAATCAGATGCTCTTGCACAAACCATATAGGCATAAAATTGCCAAGAATGGAAAACACATGAATCCAATATTAGACTAGGAAGATTCATCACAGCATTATAAGCACATAGCCAAAACAAATTTATCCCTAATGAATTTTTGCACTAAACTGAAATTTAATAATTATTTTTATTAATTACACTAAGTGCCACCAACTGTTGGATTAATAATTAATTATTTTAAATTTGAACTAAAGAGGTGTCATCTATTAATTAATAACTAACTTTAATTTTTACTAAATTCTTAAAATTAAAACTTTGCCTTGACCTAGAGTTTACTATAAAATATTTTTATAAAAACAAAATAATTACCAACCTTAATACTCAATAAAGTATTACAAGAATTTAATAAACTTTCTCTAATATCTCCTTTATATCCAATTAATATATTCTTCAAATTATTTTTGAGTACTTTTTCAATATTATGAAACCAGGATCTATAATCAATCAAATAAGAAATAACTATAAACATTAAAACTAAAATATTCTTAAATAAGATGATTAAACTATCAATATTGAATAAAATATATGTTGTTGTTGACTTAATTTGAGAAGCATGCTATAAATTATCAATTATTCAGGGATAGATTATTAATAGTTTGAAAGGGTTAGCCGTACAATACTGGGATATTATTTCAAAGGTATCAGCTTCAATCCTATACTGAGACAAGTGCTACTCTTAACAAGAATTAATTAATTAATTAATTTACAATAGCAAATTTACTGTAATTAATTTATTAATACAATTTCAGTTCCATTCATTTGAAATTCCAATTGATCTGAGGCAATATGTCACATTTAATATTACTTCTCTGTATGTTTAGAAAAGTGAATTTAATTAGTATATATACCTTTATGTGTATATCTTTCAAATATCACCTATTTTTATTAGAATTATATAGAATAGCAAGACGAGGTAATATCAACTAAATTTTTTGTTTCTAAAATAATAATTGATATTACAGCAAAGAAAAAATCAAAAATTTAAAAGCCACAAGATTTTTCTATATATTAAATAAAAGGAAATCTTTGATTTTTTCATAATATAATTCTTGTTAATATGCAATGGATAATGTATAATAAGTTTGCTATATTATGTCATGAGTTAGGCAGCAATGAAATGTTATTTCAATGATGATATAACATTCATTGCAGTAATAAAAGACATTGACTAAAATTAACAAAGTCTTAATTAACTTACTCATTCATTAATACAAATTCAGTCTTATTACATTCACTTTTAACTACTTCTTGAAATTCTAATATTGTCATTGAATGCTGAAAACTATAAAAAACAATAATTCAGAATAATTTTATTCTTTTTTTAATTAGTATATAATATAATATTTAGCATTTTAATACTACATTAACATTGTATATAATTTTCACAAAAAAAGAACAGATTTTGAAATTTTTAGAAATACTATATTAAGATATAAATAAACATAACTTTATTATTATGTTGCCAATGATAATATATAGAAAATAGCTAACACATTGATTACCAAATATTCTAAATAAAACATAATGTGATAAATATTTTTTAAAATTTCAATCACAATAAAAGTAAGATTGCTTATAGTGAGATCACCAAAATTTATGATGTCAAGTCAATTAGTTAAGTCAATATGGTATTTTAATACAAAAATGTATATAATAATTTTATCATTTTATTCATAAAGATAAAATCAACACATAAAAACAAATTATGTGTATAGGCATACCTCATTATTATGGCAGTTATGTTCAAGACTACTATTGTACAGAAAATCACAGCTTTTTTCATTTACTTATACATATAAAAGCCTATAAACCTATTTATACTATTATTCATTAAGTCACAATAGCACTAAGCTTGAAAAAATCGGGCAGATGGCCACATTTTAAAGCATCTTAGAGGATCCAGGTTCGATTCTGGATGTCATACTTTTAATTTTTCAGGATGACTTGGGCCTGCTCATCTATGTGTTAATTTATGTTTTATAAGCCTATTCTAAGCATTATTTTGTAGATAATTTTCATTTTGTGATATAAAATAAAAAATATAGAATATAATTGAGAAGTGTTGAAAAGTAAAGCACTATAAAGTAATAGTATGCATACAGGGCTGGTGCTACCATTTAGGCAAATTAGACAACCACCTAGGGCACAAGCTGGGAAGAGGCGCAAAACTTCAAGCTATGCTTTATTCTTACTTTACTAAAATATCAAAATTAAATTGTGATATATAATTTAGGTATCGATTCTTTTTCCTTATCCCTCACACATCACACTATTTTACTATTTAACTCTTGGCTCTTTTTCTGTTCCTTACCAAAATGATTTGAACTTATTGCTATTTAAAATTCAGTTAAGATAAATATTTTAAAATGTTAACTTCTTAAAATATTAAATTTCAGTATTTTATAACTCTTTTGTAAATGAATAATAAAAGAGAATTTTTAACCTAATTAAAAAAAAAAAACATTTTTTAGAAGGATTTTTGCAATCCTGAAAAAATTTTCAGAAGGATTGCAAAAATCTTGAAAATGTTTTAACTCATAATGATAATAAAGATATTGATGCTGAGGATCTTTGCAGTGAACTTCAAGCAATAGTTCGAAGACTTCCAAAATAATGCCATCACAAGAAGTATTATTCTTTATAGTACAGCAAAAGCTTGTCAATTGCATACCCAATGTTTTTTTTGCATTAAGAATTCTACTAACACTTCCAGTTTCAGTAGCAAGTGGAAAACATAGTTAAACCTTATTAAAACATATTTGCACTCAACAATGTCCTAAAACAGGTTAACAGATTTGGCAAAAATTTCAATCAAACACAAGCTAGCTTCTATATTAGATTAAAGGAACTGGTAGAAATTTTGCAAAATTGAAGGCAAGAAAACAAGAAAAATTAAAATTTGATTTTCGTATATTATGCATCTTATTAATAAAGCACGGCAAAATAATTTTTATTTTTTATATTTAAATTTTCATTTAAAAAAATATCCAACTTATGAAATAAAGATCACACTTATAAACTTTGCCTAGGGTGCAAAATAACCTGGCACTGGCACTGTTTGTATATACATGAAATTATTTTGAAATTTTTTGGAAGCTATCCTAAAACAATTGCATTATATCAATTTCATATTATAATGAAGCATGTTAAAGTGAAATTCTGCTGCATTTGGCATATGAATCATTTCAAACAATTAGAGATAGGCCAATTAGACTAATAATCATTATGTTTGACATATTATATACAAACATATTACATATTATATACCCTATTTGATATATGTTATATGTTTGTTTACTGAAGTAACAAATGCAAAGGAATAAAAATGTAGTGTTTCATCAAAGGATAATGAGTTTTATGAAATGAATAAATAAATATTACAAGTATAGTTCTGTTTAACACTTTTCACCTATGGATGGAATGAACATTACTATGAGCACTTAGAATATTCGGATGTGCAGATGAACATTAAAAAAAGAGTAAGAATGTAAATTTGTGATTTCTACATTGGGTGGTTGCCCAGATGCCCACCTTAGAGAGAACTCTGATTACAAACGCCATTTTAATAACTAGTTTGTCGAACTCAATATTTTCATAAGTTCTGTTGAATTGATGCAAACTGGCTGAATCCCACTACTGCATATGACAGTAAATAAATTAATATTACAAATACTCCTTGAATTATAAACATAATATTTTCATAAGTTTTATTTCCTAATTTAAAAAGTTCATGAACCTTTTCTTCAGAGTTTCTTAAGGTAAATTCAGAGTTACCAGACACATTATATATAACTATACTGTGTAATAATACACTTCATTGAATTTGACTAATTAGAAGTTTGTTCTTTCTAATATTTGAATATAAATGCCATCTCAAATTATTGTGGTTGTACATTAAATAACTATGGCATTTTACAATATATTTATTGAGAGATAATTTCCCTATCATAATGGTTAAAATTCTGATACAAATTTTTAAATTTTCTAAAATATGAAAACAAAATGATATGTTCATATACACAAAACTTTATAATAAATGGTTGCAACTAGAAAAACACCTAATATTTATAAACCAAGAGATTATCATTAAAAGTATATGATTATATATAATTGTATTTTAGAAATGGTAAAAGAATTTTGCTGGCTCTTTCTAATATCCAATTTAAAAGAACTTTGACAAATACAATAAGATATTTAGCAATATTTTAAAATAATTAAAGTTCTACTAACCTTTCTTCAGAAAATTCCAACATTTTAGTTGTAGGTAAATACTTATTACATATTTTGAGAATTGCATGAGATATTCTATTTATTCGATGGAGCTTCTTACTCAGAATCTTACGAGCAATATGAATTCTCTTTTTCCAATCATCAGCTTTTATGGGTGATCTTTAAAATTTTAGAATATTTTATTAAATTAAAACATATACTGAATTTTTATCAAGTAATAAGAATTGATACTCATTCTGCTGAAATAAATCTTAAAAATCAAAAATTCCACATAGTGAAGAACTTAATCCAAAAGTTTATTATACACAAACTTTTGGATTAAGTTCTTTTGTGTTGAATTTTTAAGCTTTTTTTATGAAATTTTAGAACTTTGTTAAACAAAATATAATGGATCCCAGATTTATGCAGTTTCAGATACATATAGAAGAGTAAATCTTTTGTTTTGTGCTGGAAATTTATAAAATGTAAATTATTTAATAAATTTTAAAATTTATCTTTATATAAAAAATATCACTTATGACCTTAAATTTTCAACAGTATAGAATATTTACTGTTTTAGTAGAAATATATTTATTTATTAAAATATTAGAAAAGATTTTTAGCTTAAAAAACCATTATCAGTTCTATATACATAAAACATTAGTTAAAAAGAACAGTCAGAAAAAAATAGAATATAAATTTTTGAATATGTCACATTCTTATATGCTAATTAACACTGATGTAATGAGCAACAATTAATACATACAATTTTATATATTAATGTTTCAATTCTGAACTGAACTAATTCTATAAAATATGATTTTGTAAATTTTTTTTTATTTTTCATATGATAAATTTGTTGATGTTTCCATACAATTATATAGAACTTATTTAACAATTTTTTTAAATTTTATCTGAGAAAAACATATTTTAAAAAAGTATTTTTTAACTTTGTTTATTTCAGCATTGAGCCCCTCATTATTAGGCATATAAGAGGTCTCCAATTTATATACAGGAATACCTCGATTATCACGGTTTCGATTATTGTGATTCTCGATTTATCGCGGTTTATAATTTGATACCAAAATTCAAATTATTGTGGCCGAGTGATTATTCCTTTATTCCGTTGATATTGGTATAAAGTTGGTAGGTATGAGTTGTTTGTTGATGCAGTTGGATTGAGAATGTGCGTTAGCCCCACAGTAACACATGGTGTTGAATTCCAAGATCTTCTTTGTTCTCGTAATGCTGTCTAAATTGTTCGGCTCACCATTGAAGTGTGTTTAGGGTGTTATGATTTTATTCCTAAACCCTTCTATTAATTTAATACTATACGGTTAACTTAACAACAAATCTTTAATAGCAACAACGGAATACATGACTAGGAGTATGTGCACAACACGTCTAGCTTGTAGATAGAGAACCTTGGAAGTGGTGGTAACACGTTTTTGCAGAGCTGCCAAATTCTTCAGGAGTCCTATGCTGCCCTCTGATGGTAGTTGAATATTTGCCACAATAGTAACATTTTTTGTTTTGTTTTTGCTTTTAATTTAAATTAAATTTGTTGTTGAAACTCTGTAAAAAGCTGTGAGACATTCAAAAAATTGAGTTTGAATGTAGAACCTGAGGATGGTACACTGTACCAAAAATGTTAGTTTGTAAATAAAAAAATCTATCAATTTTTTCAACTGCAATTAGTGCTTGTGATTAATTAGCTTAGTTAAAGAGTTTAAGCAGGTAATTGGAATATGCAGAGACAACGAAACCGAAGCGTTATGCGTATCCGAATTTAGCGACATTTCACCCTTAACTGGAGAAATACATTCTGAATTTTTTCCTTTTTTTTATGGCACTGGAGACAATAAAGGTTACCGATCCCGTTTAGAATATTTTTAAAAGCGTTAACTTATCGTTTAACATTTTATTTAACATTTTGTAATATATAAAATACTTTCCGTTCTATATACTGGCACAGTAACAATACTCATTTTGATCTGTTAAAACGACTTTCTAAATAGGTATAATTTACGATCATAGGTATAATACATACGTTAATGTAGCCAAGTTTAAGTATTTTTAAGATACTGATAGAAAGTATAAATTTTATTATCCGCAATGCATAAAACTGCATAATACTCGTAGTCGCCTACCAAGCGGTTCATCAATCGAAAATAGGGTCAAAAGACAGACAGTCTGTCTCCATTACTCCTCCTCCTCCTCCTCCTCTTCTTCTTCAGAGACAGACGATGTCAGCATCCCGATGCTCTCTACAAGAATAACTTTAGTAATTTTGTTCGACTATATTGTTTTAAATCTATGCGAGCGATGCTACGACCAAAATGATTTACCTAAATATTGTGTACCCGATTTTGTTAACGCCGCTTTTAACGTATTAGTGGAATCTACCAATACTTGCGGCGCCAGATATCCCATCGAATACTGTCTTCACGTGGATGGTGACAATAGATGCGAGATATGCGACACGCAGGTACCTCACTTAGCTCATCCACCTTCCTTTATAACGGACTTCCACGACGATAGTACTCCGACTTGGTGGCAGAGCGAGACTATGAACGAAGGTATACAGCATCCAAATCGAGTTAATATAACTCTGCATCTAGGTAAGTGAATACGAGTAATTATATAAAGTAACGTTATTAAATTATTAAGTTTTATCGCTTTATTTTTCAGGTAAAACTTTTGAAATCTCGTACATCAAAATCAAATTTTTCTCCAGTCGACCAGAAAGTTTCGCCATCTATCGAAGGAAATCTGAATTAAATCCGTGGAAACCCTACCAATATTTTAGCGCATCGTGTTTGGAAACTTACGGTGTGTCCGAAAGTACTTTTCTGACCATATACAACGAAACCGAAGCGTTATGCGTATCCGAATTTAGCGACATTTCACCCTTAACTGGAGGTATAGTGACATTTAGCACTCTAGAAAACAGACCGAGCGCCGATGAATTTGCTAACAGCACAGAATTACAGGTGAGCATAAATTATGAATATGGCAGTCTTGTATACCATACTAGTCGTGTACTAGTCAGGCTGTACCAAATTATTCGCCACATTTTTCGGCTAAATTAAGTGCTATACATTGTTTATGTATATATGTATAATATATAAATACATTAAATATAAGTGTTGTCATGTCGGATGTAGTAGAAGCGTCGATCACCTATTATACGAATTGTACCAGCATTTTAATCATAAAACATTATTTTACAGGAATGGGTTAAAGCCAAAGATATAAGAATTACTCTAGATCGATTGAATACCTTTAGAGACGAAATATATGGAGCTCCTTCCGTTTTAAAATCCTATTATTACGCTATTTCCGATTTAACTATGGGAGGAAGGTGAGTTCACACCGCTACATTTTAATAAAGATATATAAGTCTAAATTTATTTTTATAATCATACAAATAAATCGAATAAATATTTTTGACGCATTTTGGTAAAAAAGGTATGGCTCATTTTAATTTAGAAGAAAGAAACTAAAGACGATCTATATTTCCAATGGCTCTGACGCAAAACTTTATATATACTCATGACTAACGACGGGAAACGTTCGTTAAAATAAAGAGCGGGACTACTGAGGATAGTTTGGACGTCACGTGATCTGAAACACAGTATTAATATTAAATATTTATATTTTGTTTCGAAATTTTTGTTAAAATGAAAAGAAATCTTACAACACGCTGTATCGTGAGACGCAATTTAAGATCAGTCGAAGAAGATCCGTTGTTGTTTTCTCTAAAGGTCGACCTACGAAAGTATCTTGTAGAATCTGAGGATGGACTTTGAATACCTGAATTAAATTCGTGATTATTTATAAATATTATTTTAAGACGATTATTATTAAAATAAAACAAATTGCGGCTTACCCAGTTCTTAGTTTCGACGCAAGTATTTTCTATCAGTCGTTTTATTTCGTTGGAAGATCTGCGTTAATAAATAATTCATTAAAATCAAAATATTATTTTCTAAATATGACGTAAATACGCGTACTTTTGTTCCATTTCCGGTTGACTAGCCACCGCAGTCAGAAAGTCGAGTCTCTTCTGCGAATACCAAAAGTAAGGATGACTGAAAAAGTCGTAAGCGATATTATAATTTTTTGTAAATACGTAAACGTATAAATTCGATATTTGTACGATTTACTTTAAAACCATGGATGCGGTAGGTCTTAAGATGGGTTCGTAACACAACATCCAAGTGATTACATCGTCCGCTTCCTGTCCCATATCTTGAAAGGTAGGGTTTGCTTTAGCGATATTCACTTGACAGTCGAAATCGTTGGAACCGAAAGGATGTCCACCGGTGAGGATAAAGTGTATCAGCATTCCGGCTACCTGTAAAAGGCTGTCAAAAGGCTGCCTATTTTAAATTAAAAATGGTGAGATTTTTTACTTGAATATCCGAAGCCGATGTAAAAGCGGCTCTGGCCATAGATGTAGTCACGGCAGTAACGCATTCTCGAGGTCTCCAACTGAAAGCTTTTAATACGAAAATTATAATCCAACAATAAAATAAAATAGTAATATTTTTAATTACCAAATAATTGATGGGAAGAGAGATCGGATAAAATTCCGCATAATGGAGGCCATAGGTCCAAAAGACCGAAATCCGATAAGAGTAAGATACCTTTCGTGTTTAATTGAATATTGCTTGGCTGTTGGAAAAATATTTAATCACCTTTTTTATATTTGTCCGCTGTAACTGTATCCGAGACAAACTTACTTTTAATCTGCCGTGAAGAATTTGTTGTCCGTGTAAATATTTAAGACCTTCTAAGAGTTGGTGAACCAGTTCTTTCCCTACGTACGGCAATAAATTTCTCTGTCGAAGGAGTGATAAATATTCTTGCAAATTGTATTCGCATAAATCCATAATTAGGTAAACCGAACCGTTCGAATAATCGCGATATACGTCCTAAAGAAAATTAAGAAGTTTGTTTTATATAGTGTATAAGTTTCTGTGGAGAAAATTCCTCCGCCTTTCTGTATACAATTGTAAACAACCACCAGATCCAAGGCATCGGAATACGGTGCCTCGATTATAATTAAAAATATTATTTCGCTTATACCATCTCCAGTCTTATTTTCGGAATATTCGAGTTACCTTATATTCGTATATAAGATATATATTATTTTTGTAAATTTTATTAATACTTACTAGTAGAGGTAGTATATTTCTATGACTAATCACGTCTGTAGTTAAGGAAATTGCTTTCTGAAGTATTTTCCGATAGTCTATATTCGAATACAATTTTTTAATTATTACCTCTCGTCTGTCTTTACACAAACCGATGTAAATAGAAAATTTTCTGAAAATGTAAAATAAATTAAATAACGAAACTAAAAATAAAATAAAGAGGGATAACCGAAAGACATTCTACCCTCGACTAACAGCGTATTCGTTTCGCTCCACATAAAATGCAGATTTAACCAAACTTCTATTTTTCTCGGGCTCGGCCTTTAGCTTAAACAGGAGCGATCTCCATCTTTCCGAGAGTGGTTGCCATTCGGAAACGATGTCGTTTTCTTCCTCGATAGTCAGCCAACTGGCGTTTGACGATCTTTCACATTTTCTCATTAACATTCTCATCATATTAGTTAATACTTCTAACAATAGGTTGACGTATTTATCCGATTCGCTATCTTCCGAGTGTCGCGTTTGTTGGCAGAAGTTTCCGTTATTTAAGGCAACTTTTTGTAAATCGGAGTTGATTTTAATCCCACCATCGGACGACGTGTCCGAACCTCCGTCGGGATCGTTTCTATCTCCTATAAAAATTGAAAATATTAACTTTTTAGATATTCGGGTAATATCGTACCACGGAGACTCGGTCGGTTTTAAAGTTTTTTATGCTCGGCTATTCGACTTTCGTTAGTCTACATAATAGACAGCTTCAGCGACACGAACGTGTAGCACGAGAATGACGAAATCGTGGCGTCATTTCGAATCGTCGCTAGACAGTTCCTCACGTCCAAACGTGAGTAAAGGAAAGGATCTGTATTGACGTCGTTCGTTCGCGTCGAATTTGCCATTTCGACGTGTAGAAACAAGTCGAAAATGGCAAATTCGACGCTTAGGCAGGAAGGTTCACGTTGATGATTACCTACGTTTATAGCGACTAAACGACTACGCCGTATCTTTTATCAATAGTACGCACGTTCCTTAGACTCGTATTTATGATACGATAATTTAAATTTTGTGTTAAAAACGTTAAAAATCATAAATGGAAGACCTACTTTTATACCATATTTTAGGCGTGATTTCTAGATACCTCACACCGAGTGGAAAAGCTTCGTTTCATTTTTATTTAATCTAAATATTTTTTTCTATCGATAGTTATTATCGAAGCGCTTTTGATAAAACAGAGAAAGCGAATCGACCAACCACGACTCGGATGTTCGTGTTCCGCGCGAGCGTATTAAACGAATACGACGTCATACACACGTGACGCTATCTGGGGAAGCGAAGGGAAGTAACGACTGGCCGAAGCGGATTTTTTCTACCAACGCACGCGAACTCGATGACGTCATTCTTCTTGGCGTTCACGTTGGCGTCGACGCCTGGCGGAAGCTGTCTAATATAGCCTTCATCCGCGCAAATTACAAATGAGATTATTTAACTACGGACCTACCGGTCAAATTAAAATGAGGATGGTCTATATCGGAATGGTAACGCGATTCCGAATCTGAAAATAAACTTTCCGCAGGTTCGATATAAGATAAAGATAGGTCGCCGTCAAATTCGTCGAAAAGAGAAGAATCGAGTTTATTTACTACTTTAGAATGGTCTAAAGACGGTCCGGGTCCACACACGCTATCCTCTGGTCGAGAAGGCTGCGGGAAAAATTTAGGAAATTTTCTGCATTTAATAGGAAACTTAGCGGAAATGCTGGAGCAAAACTTACCGCGTCCCAGGAGGAAGTCGAGGAAGGAAAATTTTTGTAGTCTTCTTTCAGTTCCGAATTCGACGTTTTATCCAAGTTTTTCCTAAGAGCCCGAGCGTAATCCTTCCGAGCTCCATTCCAATCGTCCGGATGATGGAAAGTGGAAGACTTAAAGGTGATTTCGGAATGTTTTGGTCGGTTCGATTCTTTCCAGTTTTCTCTATCGGGAGACCAGTCGACGTATCGATTTCTTACGACTCGATGTTCTCCACCAAATCGGTTAATCGGTTCGACGTTGATTAAATTCTTACTTTTTTTGGGTGTAGATTCTCGATTAGTTTTAATTTTAGGAGTCGGACATCTACCTTTTTTATTACGCACGACTAATTCGAATTCTTCTTCGTCACTGTCCGGAGTTTGATGGCCCGGTCCGAAATTATATTTAGTTACGGGATCGAAAATCGTCTGGTGATCGGAAGAGGCGCACGATTTTTCCGCTATTTGGATAGGTGTCTGTCTACCATCGAACGGTTTCCTTTTCCTTTTCTGTTTTGTATTCTGAGACGAGGCGTTTTTAGATTTGACATTTTTCTGAGGTTTGGCGATCATGACGGCGGTCTTAAAGTCGTTATTTTTATGGCAGATCTTTTGCGCTATATCCTTAAATCGTTCCCACATGACCGATACTTTTACCCGTTCTCCTTCCCGCCAGTAATTTAAAATGCGGAAATGGCTGCTGAATTCTACGATGTGAGGGACCAGATCCGTAAAATTACATCTTAACCAGTTCTTTCCCGATTCTATTTCCGCTACCGCTTGAATAGATAATAAAGCCGCGCTTCTCAATTGAAAGTTATCTTCGTCTCGATACGCATTCAACACTTTTAGAATTAATTTGGGAAAATTGGCTTCTAGGTAATTTTCGGCCAATCGGCTATCGACGTATTTGCTAAAATCGGCTTTATCGTAGATCAGACAGGCCGCCAGATGGAACAAAGTCCACAACAAATCCACGTCTTTGGGATTCCTTTCGGCGCAGGTTATCAGATGGGCGAAAATCTGATTCTGGCAGAGAATATCGGCTCCCAACTCCATGTGGCGGCGGATATCTAACAGCACGCAGAATAGCGTCTCTTTGTAGAAGGTGGACATTCGCGAAGACGAATCGGATAATAGTTCTATTCTCCTCTGCAAAATTAACCGACAATAAATATATTATAAAATATATTTGGTAAAGTTTTCTCTACTTACCTTAACGAAAGTATTTTTAAAAGAATAATCCATTCGCTGATAAAAACATCGCGCTATTTCCCCGTGACCGTTAAGTACGGCGTAGCACAGCGCCGTGGCACCTTTCTAAAAAATATATTTAATGGTAACATATTTATAACGAGTCCGTCTATAATAATTTAATCTTAACTTCACCTTATCTTCTATCAGCAAATTCGATCCCCGATTGATCAGCTTCTCTACTACGCGTAGATGTCCTCGAGCCGAAGCTGTCATTAACGCCGTTTGTCCGCTCTAAAATGGTCGACCACTTATATATAACGGTTAAAAACCGGTATTACGATTATGTACTTAAACAATTATTACCGAAGTTTGATGATTAATGTCGATGTCGTTTCGAGATAACAGAAACGTCACTCCGGATTCCCAACCTTTATTAGCCGCGCACACTAATAAAGTATTGCCGTACTAGCGGGGGTAAAAAGAAGAATTACGGACGGAATATTTATCTCCGTAATAGTTTGGTTTCTTACCTTATCTCGGTGATTGGGATCGCATCCTCCAATTTTCTCCAAACTTCTCCACAGAATATTGAAAGATACGATATCGGACTTGATAACCGAAACCATCAGGGCGTTGGTACCGTCCTGAAATTTGTAACCGTTTTAGTGGTGGAATTAGTAGCGCCATAAAAATAAAATCCCCTACCTTTTTTAAGGCGGCCGGATCCGCTCCCGCTTCTACCAGTTTATCCACTAAGTGAAGGTGTCCTCTTTCTATGGCCATCATCAGTAGAGTGGTGCCGTCCTGCGCCATCGATAAAGCGTTAGACATTTGGTCGTTCCTAATTTTTAATGATAAAAATCGTATCTTACCGCTATTTGCACGTTGACGCTGTCACCGGTTTCTAATAAAAGATCGACGGCTTTTTCTTGACCTAAGTAGACGGCTTTTACTATAAAAGGATATTTTTTCTGTAAAAAGTAAAGTAAATCGGTTATAGAACCGATTTCGATTTTAAACCATCGCCTATATAACGTAAATGACCTCTATTAATTTATATTTACTATACAGTAGAGGCCTATACCGTAGTCTACGCACCAATAAAATATATTTCTATATTTTCTCCGTATGTAAATATTAATTTAACCGAGAAAGGGGTAGCTAGCTTACCGTATTAAAAAATTCTATTTTCTCTTTATCGTTTACAGTTATACAAAATTTTATACGGTATCTGTTAGAGGTCAAAAATTTTTTTGACGAAACAAACGAATAAGCGGGCGTTAATCTACCTACTTCTATATTAAGTAAGGCGCTGTGGGAATCCGATTTAAATATTTCGAATACCTACATTTAAAACATTTTAGAGATTTATGGTCTTACCAGTTCCTTGAGAGATTGTTTAGTTTCGGGGGATGCGTCGCCGATGACATCCAAGAGAAAATTTTCGGCCATTCTTCGTTTCTGTTTGGAAGGTTTTCTTTCCAGCGTCACCGTATCGTCGTTTGGATTTTTTTTATCTTTTCCCCCTAATCTGTGATGCCGTTTGGGTTTAGCCATTTATTCCTAAATCGTTTCCGAAATTAAAATTAAACGGAATTATAGAATTCTTCGAATTTTGAAATAATTGGAAATTTTTTAACAACCGATAAATTGTCGATACGTTTTACGTAAATCGACGGTTGGCTCATTTACATATTTTTTAATTTTTAAATAATTTTTATAAAAAATTAGAACGCAGCCTCAAAAAATGAATTACACGGTATGATATTTCTTTTCATAGATGCGAATGCAACGGACACGCCAGCCAATGCCCGCCTAAGGTCTTGCCTGGTGGAATTCGAGTACTGGAATGTCGATGCCAACACTTCACCACGGGACCCGACTGCGACCGATGTTTACCGTCTCATAACGATGTACCGTGGCGAAGAGCGACTATCCATAATCCTTTCCAATGTCGGAGTAAGATCCATTTTTCCTTACCTTCCCCGCAAAATACTATACGCTACTTAAAAACTCTTTATAAGCGCCTGTATCCTCATCGGAATAGCTTCTTAACTTATATCGATTAACTTTATTTCGCTTCGACTAATTTTTTTTTTTACATTACTATCGTCCTCTTTAACCGAGTTTGAATAACCACGTTACGTCAAAAGTGTGTATATCCGCCTCCACCAATCGTCAGCCTGGAGAAAGAAACGGTAGGGAAGAGTCCCACTTCAGGAAGTAGGTTGAGAATAACTAGTAAAAGTCGAACACCTGTTTCAAACTTTCCCCGTTCTGTGGTCATTGGCGTGGATATCGTTAATAACGAGTCGGTGGAAGAATCGGTTAATACGTAAAGTGATTTTTCTGTGTTATAGACATCGGTAATATTAATTTTTCCCGCCATGTGGCTATCTGGTTCCGAATGTGTAGCGTTTGTCACCGCGCTAATTTTGTCAATCGACGCGGCTTCGCCTCCTTACCGACACGGCGAAAGATTGGATGGTAGAGGTAAGACATTAAGTACACAGTATTTTTATTAATCACGGATGTATACGTTTAAAACACCAGTCGAAGTTAAACAACTCGGTTCGACTTACATTAATATTCGTGACTCGTTAACGAATGTATGTTAATCAATTTCCGCTGGAAATTAATTGAGGTAACCGAGTTATATCTAGTGAACTGAATCTAGAATGGATTAACGTTAGTATCGAAACTTTATTGTTTTTAAAACAGATGTCGGGTTTGGTCGAGTTAAGCGTGGGACGAACAGACGGGTGGAATAAGGTGTATCGCGAGGCGATTTAACCCGTAGGCTAATCACCGAGTTTAATTAATAACTTTGTAGGTAGCGTAGTACCACGCTTATATGGGATTAGTAATTACGAATTTCTGTTAATGGCGACTTAAATAAATTTTTACTTTATAAAAAGTGTAGCGATAAATAGTGCCGAGTAATTTTGAAACGAATAAAATCGACATTCGGTCAAATTTTGTTATAAAATAGCTCGGCTATTAAATAATTTAAAACACGACTAGTGAAATATTGGAATAAATTTTTTTTTTGTTATAATTTTTCCTAGGTTGCGATTGTAACGGTCGCTCCGAAAAATGCTACTTCGATATGGAATTATGGGAAAGGACCGGACACGGAGGTCATTGCGTAGAATGCAGAGATTTCACGGACGGACCCCGCTGCGAAAACTGCCAGGAACATCATTTTCGAAGAAGAGACGGAAGATGCGCTCCTTGCAATTGCGATCCAACAGGTGATACCATAAATTCTGTCCATTATTTATAAGATATTAAGATGAGATCCTGTCCGTAGGTTCATACTCTCCTGAGTGCGATAACGAAGGGAAATGCCGATGCAAACCGGGCGTAGAAGGAAGGAGATGCCATCGTTGCGCTTCTAATTTTTACGGGTTGAATCCTCTGGGCTGCGGGTAGATATATTTATACTCGCTTAATCATTATTTTATTCTTTTGTATGGCTTAACGCGCTTATATTTCAGTTCTTGCGACTGCCATCTGCCTGGAATCACCGAAGAAATTCCTAGTTGCCAACCTACTACCGGAAGTTGTAAATGCAAGGAATACGTGGAAGGACATAAATGTGATAGGTAAATGAAATTTTCTTAAAATTTTTGTCGGAATACTTCTAATAGAATATTTTTTTAAGATGCCGAGAAGGATATTTCGATCTTCAGGAACAAAATGAATTTGGATGCGTTAGTTGCTTTTGTTACGGCCACTCGAATAAATGCGGAAGCACTCCGGGTTATTATCGGGTCATCATCGACACCAGCTTCGATAAAGGTAACTATTTGTCGATATTTCGTTTATTTAGTAAATCCTTAACTTTATACCTTAATCTAGATAAGGAGGGGTGGAAGGGAGAAGATCACGGTTCGCGTGTACCTGTGTATTATGACCCCGATCTTCGGGTGTTACAACTCAGGTCCACTAATAGTCACACCATGTATTTTAACGCTCCAGGTAATATATTTTGATATACAGTATTTTACGTATTAATTCATCGGATAATAAATTTATATTTTCTATGTTTAGATTGCTATTTGGGTGATCAACGAGCCTCGTATAATCAATATTTAACGTTCGAACTTCGATTTGGAGGGGAAGGAGCTAGAGCGGGACCCGAGGATGTTATTTTAGAAGGAGGAGGATCCAGGGTAATGATACCTATAGTCGGCCAAGGAAATCCTATGCCAGAAGCGCGTAGCAGTCACAAATATAAATTTCGTTTGCACGAACACCCGTCCTTCGGTTGGCATCCTAGATTAAGATTTCACGACTTTATGAGAATCTTATCCAATGTTACGGCTATAAAAATTCGTGGAATTTATACTCCGGGAAGTTAGTAGAACTTGTATTCTATTCGAATGTTTGAAATCTTTGTGTTAAAAGCACGAATTCTTTTCCCAGCTATCGCTTATCTCGACAACGTCAGATTGGATTCCGCTCGTCAAACGCCAGGTAGACTGGAAGCCACTTGGATAGAGACTTGCCATTGCCCACCCAGTCATACGGGACAGTTTTGCGAGAAGTGCGCTTCGGGGTATACCAGACATCCCCCCGGTGGTACTCCTTTCGATCGCTGCGTTCCCTGTAGTTGTGGAGGTCACGGAGACACTTGCCATCCCGAAACAGGTAAGATGGCGTATTTTAAGCGAGTATTTAGTTTTTGGTGGAAACGTGGTCTCCATTTTCTTTTCCAGGTGTTTGCGGGTGTAAACACAATACCGCGGGAGAAAAATGCGATAAGTGCGCTCCAGGCTATTACGGTGTGGTTCGAGGTACTCCGGCGGATTGTCGACCTTGTCCTTGTCCAAATCGAGGAGCGTGCGTGGTTCTACCTGGTGGACAGGTGGCCTGTATGAAGTGCGATATTGGACACACGGGTGAATAATTAAAAATTTATAGAAGTATTCATTTAATGGCAAACTTATATATAAGATAGAGTACAATACATAAATGGTTTTTGTATAAAAATTAGCTTTAAAGTTTTTTGCTATTTTTGTAAGTGTTTAAAAAGTGCCCGTATTTACGGAGGAAAGGAGGAAAGTAGATGAATATATTTCATTTATTATTTAATCAATTTTTTAATAAATACATTCAGGTCCGTCTTGCGAACTATGTTTAGACGGATATTACGGAGACCCGAAAGGAATTTACGGATTACCTAGACCTTGCAGAAAGTGTCAGTGCAACGACAACGTAGATCCTAACGCCGTGGGAAATTGTAATTCGTAAGTACCGTGGCATTATTCCGCTATAAAAAAAAGACTACTATTTGGTTTATTTTTAAAACGTTTCATCACGCCATACGTAACTTACGGTTTTAGATCGATTGGTTATTCTAGGTTTTCTTTTGTTTTCCAGAACGACCGGAGAATGTCTGAAGTGCATCTATAACACGGCTGGACGAAATTGCGAAAAATGCAGACCCGGTCACTACGGTAATCCCTTAGCCTATCCCAAGAGAGGATGTAAACGTGAGTTTTGAATATTTTACTGTAGCGCGCCACCCGTTTTCCTCCGTTTCTTTAACATTTTCGTTTTTCTTTTTACCAGCCTGTAACTGTTATCCTCTGGGGACTGTGCGGAGTACCGGTGTTCCAAATTGCGATATAGTAACGGGACAGTGTCGATGTCGGGTGAACGTAGTAGGACTTAGTTGCGACTCTTGCGAAGTCGGCTACTGGAACATAGGGAGTGGAAGAGGTTGCGAGAAATGCAACTGTCACCCTATAGGCTCGCACAATCAAACCTGTGACGAAAGAACGGGCCAATGCCATTGCTTATCAGACGTGAGTGGAAAGCATTGCGATACTTGTCGTCCCTACTATTACGGTTTATCTCCTGTAGGATGCAAACGTAGGTCAAATTACAATTAGATAAATATATCGATGTAATATATATATAATAATAATGTAACCGCCGACGTGAGTGGAAAGCATTGCGATACTTGTCGTCCTTACTATTACGGTTTATCTCCTGTAGGATGCAAACGTATGTCAAATTACAATTAGATAAATATATCGATGTAATATATATATAATAATAATGTAACCGTACGTATGTTTTCAGCGTGCAACTGTGATCCTGTGGGCTCTACTTCGCTTCAGTGCGATTCGGAAGGTCAGTGTCCTTGCCGACCTAATATGCGAGGTCGCCAATGTACTCATTGCCGTGACAACAGGAAATTTCCAACCGATAATATTTGCCTAGGTAGGATTTCTTTCAGAATTAAGAGAAAGTAGCGTAGAACGTTTCACAACCCAAAGAAAATTAAGATTATTATTCCGTATCCATTAATAATTTTTGAATCGCTCGATATTAGATTCGTTTCACAGCCCAAAGAAAATTAAGATTATTATTCCGTATCCATTAATAATTTTTGAATCGCTCGATATTTTAAAATATGGTTTCCCATCGAAGATGATCCCATCTTCACACGGTTTAATATCTTAATGTTTAAAAATTGCAGACTTTGAAACTTGTCAGATGTCTCCAACTAATTAGGGTAAGGTTGCTCAAGTCGTACCCCTTAAAAAAAACCTGCATAACAATGAGTATTTAGCAAATATGTAAAAATTTTATTTGCTATTCGATGCCAGTATAAATATTGTTTTTATTTATTAGAACAAATCTAAAAAATCTTTGTGTTGTCATGTAAATTAATCTAAATTTAAAAAAAGTTGCAAAGGTACGACTTACGAAACCAGTGTCCTAAGTGGTACCACCTATGGCTTAAGTCGTACCTACCTAAAAATACAATTATTAGGTAATTATTTAGAATAAAATCAATAAGAATGGTCATTTTAATAGGAAATTAAGATTCAATTACACAAAAACAAGTATTTATTTTCATTAAGCACAGGCATCACACACATATTTCTTAATGTTTTTGGTAATGTTTAAAAATTGCAGACTTTGAAACTTGTCAGATATCTCCAACTAATTAATAGATTTTTATGAAATAAATTACTGGTAAGATCGAGTTATTCCACCACTTTAACCACATTCTTCGTCTTTAATCGTTCTAAAATGGCGATATACGAAAAAAGGCGATTTTTTCCATCTAGTTACGAAATAATTATGAATAAATAGCGATTTTTCAAATTTGTCTCATTCGTATATAAATAATTTTAGCGCGAAAAATGCCATCGGCCATATAAATTTATTCTATATAGATTATCCGCGTGGTACATTCTTTTATAAATTCTAGAAATATTTCGTGGTAATTAATTAATTATTTATCGAAATTATTTAAAATGATTTACCGTTCCAAATTTTTAATTATAGAATTTTTTAAATTATATTTCGTTAATAAAATTATCCGACCGAAAAATCACTATTTTTAACCTTTGTCTTACATCCGAGAATAAAAGCGGTTACCAAAATTCACTTTATTGCCACGGAGATGGATTTAATTCGCTTATTTTTTATCATCTGTCGGTAAAAAGTTAAAAATTTGTAGTCAAATCGTCATCGAATAACGTTCCACATTCTTTATATGGTTGCGTAATTCGCTGGCCCGACAATAAGTATTTTTTGATTTATTAAGAGTTATAAAAAATACACTCTCGTAATTTAAAGTTATAATAATTATTTCGCTTATTATACCGCCCACTTAGCGGTGAAATTCATTTTTTACTAATTTTAGATATACAGTATTTACTTCACAATACTTAAGAAAAAAAAATAAAAATTAACGATAAATTAGTGACTAAATAATTTTTTGTAATTATTGCTGGATATTTATAATGTTTTTAAACTAATTTTTTAAATTACTTTTAGTTTTTTCTTCCATACCGAATTTGGAATTTTTTTAACGAGAATGATTAATCTCCGATCTGATTTTCCATCAGTTATCTTAACCATACCGGAAGTTAAAGGAATCGAAGACGGATCGATAAATTCCGAAACATATCATCGTAACTTTAACGAGTTTAACACGGAGAAAATTTTGCTTTATAGCTTTAATCTAAGCCATTCCCGAGGCAAAACCTGGAAAACAATTACCTTTCCTTCGAGATTTTAATTCTATGTTTTTTCTTTACTTTTTCTCTTTTGACACGTAGATTGTCCGGCCTGTTACAACCTAGTAGACGAAGAAACGGAAGAAGTTCAAAACAGATTGGGTGAGCTAGCTTATTTAATCGAAGAAATTCAAAAGCGAGACGAAACCGATGTAGACGATTTCGATTTTCGAAGAAAATTATTCCAAGTCAAAGATACTCTCGATCGATTAGTAAAGGATTCGACCAAAGCAGCGGGTTAGCCATAAAAAATACATGTTTGCGCAAAATATTAATAATTTTATGGTTTAACATCTAATAATGTGGATATAATTTAAGGACAAGAAGGTACCTTGTTTAAAGACCTGAAAGATCTGAGAAAGAAAATAGAAGATATACAAATTACGGCTGGTAAAATTTCTGGACAGATTCCGAAAATACAGCGCGGGAGTGGAGAAGCCCAATCGAATATAACTCTGGCCGAAGACGTCATTTCTCAGATCGAAGAGAGTTTAAAAATCGCGCGAGACTATTTCGATACTCGATGTGGTAAAGCTTTACAAGACGCCCTAGACAGGTCGGAAGAACACGACGAGCATTCCAGAAGAATGTCCGACATTGCCAAAGAAGCTAGGATCTTAGCGGACGAGTAAGATCTTCTCTCCTCAATCCGTAAATCGTCCGTTTCTAGAAATTAAAAATGCGCCGTATCATTTTGAATATATATTTTTTTGCTTTAACAACGCGCCAAACTAGCAAAATATAGGCTATAACTATCAAATGTTTAATAAAATTAAGCAGTTTTGACTTAAATCTGCGACGCGGATAATGGATGGCACCCGTAATAACTTTATATTTCGATTTTATTGGAAATTAATGAATAGTCGGACGAAAAACTTTCATATATTTTAACCATATAATAAATTTAAATTAAAAGTAAATAGATAAAGCATCCTCCGAATGTTTACATTTATTCTATAAATAAAGTATCGGTTATAATTATATGTGTTTCGATAAATTGTCTACCTAAAAACCATATTTATCATCACATAAAGCGTGTCGAGAATTTTACCAATACATAAGTTTAGTATATTTTAAAAAATGCATTAACTGCATCAAATTCCGAGAATTAATTCTTTTGTTTTTCTTTATTTTTAGACACGAAGAGATGGCCACGGAAGTGAAGATTTTCAGTCACGACGCTTTAAATTTATCTTCGGAAGCTTTTCAATTGGCTAGAAGTACTATCGATTCTTTAGACAAACTAAATAGAGAAGTTTATTCCTTAAATAAAAAGTAATATATATCGCGTATTAAAGATAATTAAATCGATAGAAAAAAATAACAGAAAATTTTCGCTTTAAGATTGGACGATGTGGAAGATCTAATAAGTAGATCGAAAAAATTATCTCAGGACGCTCATAAGGAGGGAGAAGAAGCGTACGACAGGGCGCTGGACGTATATACGGACGTACACTCGTTGATTATACCCGATGTCAACGAGAGAAGACTGAAGGACGACGCGGCTTACATCATCGACGAAGTAAGATTCGAATAAAATTAGCGGTTTAAAGTTAGCGTGTTACTAAAAGATCTTTCGCGCGACTTAAGGCGCGAAGAATTAGCGGAGAAGCGGACGAAGTAGAAGATTTGCATAAAAACAGAGTCAACGAACTTAAAAATAAATTTGGAGAATTGCGAGATCTTCTGGAAGCCGCCAATCTCCAACAACAAGTAAATTCGTTTTTTATCATTTTATCGCTCAACAACGTTATATATTTGTTGCCGTTTTACACGTTTCAGTATACGGACGAATTATTGGGAGATACCGATTCCGCTTTAGCTAGAGCGCTGGACGCCATCGAATTGGGAGAAGACACTCTTCGAGAGGCCAAGAAGACATTAGAAACTTTAAAAGGTGGTCCGGAAACTTCGATAGAGAAAATAGGTCGGAACGACAAAAACCTCTTACTTATCGTTGATCACTCTTTCAGGATTCGACAAAATAGTTCAGGACAGTAAAGACCGAGCCCAAGACGCTTCGAAAGATATTCCTTATATTAAAAAAGTAATCGCCGAAGCGGAAGAAAAAACCAAAGAAGCGGAGAACGCTTTGGGCAACGCTAAACGGGACGCTTTCCAGGCGCGCGACCTGGCGGAGCAAGCTCAAAAAATTGCGGAACAGGCGTCGAAAGTAAGTGGAAATTTTGGTAAACACGTTATCTTTGGCCTTTATTTACCACTGTTTTTTCCGATTAGAAAGCCAAAGATATACTGGGAGAAGCGGAAAAGGCCAAAGCCTTAACAGATAAACTGAAAGAGCAAAGCCAGGAACTAGCTATTCAAATAGACGATACGGAAGAGAAGATTAGAAGCGCGGAAAAACAAGCTATAGACGAAAACCAATTAGCCCAAGAGGTATGTGTTTTGGAATAACGCGAAAACAATACTCGATTACAGTCTTTTTTATTTTGTATTCCGCACTTTCACATATAAAAGTCGAAAATTTTTATCGATTAGCATTTTAACAGTCATAGCTCTCTCTTTGGTATTCGATAATTTATTATTCTAATTGGCATTAAATTTTATCCTAATATTTCTCGGACAAATGGAGCGGTAGTTAATTAGGAACTGTAAGGCTTACCAGCTATCGGCTTTAAAACGCATTAATATTTAAGCGTGCTTAAAAGATGGAAAATAGTTGATTTAGGTCGTTGGACGAGTCAATTAATACTATTATTACTTAAACCTATTAACGATTTTTGAAGTATTATCTACTTTATCGGATCGATACGAAATAATAATGGACGTATCTGACTATTTTTTATCGGCTTTAAAATTTTTAAAAAACCATTTTCCGATAGCACTAGGAGAATTTTACTTATCCCAGCCGATAATTACCAATTACCATCGTCTACAGCTTCTCCCATCGAAGGAAATGATTTTTAACTCAAATGATGCGGTTTCGTGCAAATTCCCGAAGTTTAATACGCGTAACGTTGAAATAATATACACTGGATAAAAATTTGTTAAAATTCATTACAAAAATACATAATTAGCATTAAAATTTGTAATTAGCAGAAATAAAATTATTATTATTTATATAGAATACGAATAGATTTATAACGCAATTATATTTATATTTATTCTGTATAAATAATAATTATTTTATTTCTGCTAATTACGAATTTTAACGCTAATTACGTATTTGCGTGCGATCGATAATTATTAGGTAATCGTAATAACGTTATAGACCTATAATTATAGGTGTGTAATTGAAGAGTGTGATCCCAAAACGCGTTCAGTCCATTTTGGTCATTTTTTTATTCGATGAAAATATATACTATCGAAATCATCTATCTTATTAAAGACCGGTTTGTTCCCAAAATCATGCTAATCGATGTATACGGGACACTCGAATCCCGGTTTGCTGTTGAAAACTCGCTCAGCCCAGAGAACAGGAATACCCCCGTCACACTGCGGCTTAACTGCCATTACCATAACCGCTGTTACGGTATCTGCGGTTAAGAAAGTGGTGATCACATCGCTAACTGCCATTATTCAGGTTTACTAGAACACTTCGGGATAGCGCACACATCTACAACTATTGTATATCATGAAATATTTACAATGCATTCTACTAACTTGTATAATTTTGTCAGCGATTCCATCTTATTTTTTATCGCTTCTACCGCTCTGGATACACCAAACTCCTTTTGTAATTTCTCCTCCATTTTCATATATATGTGTCTATTTCTTTTTATTCTAAGTCGTCCAAATTCTCGCTCCAAACATATATTAATGAGTATATTTCCTCTTCTTTCCAATCAGGCTGTCTCTTTCTTTGTTCAGGAGCAGCCATTTTTCTTGTCTTAACCGGTGTATGACGTCACTAACGGCGTTTCCGAATCGCCGGTACAGTAACGGCGTTTGAAGATCTACTATCGGCAGTTACACTAACTGATATTAGTCACACTGCCAACAGTAACTGCAGTTAATGGACTAACGGCGGTTAATGGTTGTAGTGTGACCAGGGTTTAAGGATGAAAACTCGCTCAGTCCTTTGCGCATGAGCGGAGCGTTTTCCTAATTCTGCCAGCAGAGCCACCACCACCTAGATGACAAGGCCTCGGCGCTGAGGTAATGACGTCATCACAAGCGGGCAATGCGTGGATTGGGTTAGTTTTATTACGCCGCCATATCCTCATGGGATATTCTGTATCTGGCGGCGGCCATTTATAGCTCCCATCACAGGCTGGCCAGCACCCATGATGGGGTCAACCGGATGGTTGAAGGATGGGGTTCAACAGGCCGGGCCCGGACCCCTCCTGAAAAATTGGAGGTGTTGGACCCGGATTTGAACCCGGATCCTCCAGGGTGGTAAGCCAAAGCTTTACCACGCGGCCATCCGGCCGAGGCAATGCGTGGAACTGAAATATGTTTAACAGTACTGTATATTCATACTGTCATTGAAAAAAATTTTCATTTTTTAAAGGGTACTTTACAGAATATTTTTATTATTATATGCCAAAATAATATAACCTTTTATTATTTTTATTAAGCATTTTAACTTATAATTTATTTGGTAGAACTACAGTATGAAATATAATTATTATAATGACCTACAATTTATCGATAGTTTATATACGTTTTAGCACAAATTTCTAGTATTTTTCCATTCAATAAGAATTTCAATTAATTTTTGAATTAAGTGTTACGAGCTTGAACAGAAATAAAAACACAGTATTCCAAAAATATATTAAAATGAATCATGATTTTATTTATTTTGCAAAATTACATTACAATTATTACATTAATAACAATACAATACAATAAACTTGATTATATTATAAAAGAATCAATTATAAAGATAAATATAATTAACTTATTTTACAGTTTGAAGTTTTCTTTTTTCACCCGACTCTGAAAATCATTTTTTCTTTTACAATAATTATTTAAAAGTATATTGGTTGATGTCTGTAAAAGATAAATTGTAATCATACCCAAAGAATGACCCTCTTCACAATAGTCATTTAAAATTCATATTTAGACAATTATACATTGCAACATATTTTTGATTTTTTAATTTCATAAACTTATTTTCATTATTTTCCTAGATCAATTTTTCTACAATAATATAGTTATAAGCAATAACATTAATTGTACATGGATCAGGATATAACAAACTACATAGCGAGTTCAATTAAACCATATGTTGTATGGGACAAAGCCAAATGTGTTTCCTTACCTAATGTACTTGTTGCGCACTTTTTGCTTTCCATGTGTCTAACTATAATAAAAATTTATTCAAAAATGATATATTTTCACCAGCCATAGTTAAATTGGTTTTTTAAATTCATTATTTAAATGCAGTCCCTTCAATGGCGTTTTGACATTTACAATACTCCACCAACAATGTATCGAATGAATGAAATCAGGTGTTGGTTTATAATTTAAAAGATTATGCTCTCTTCCAATTTTTTGAAGACCTTCGATAACAAAATCATTAAATATATTTAATGCCAGCTTAACATTCTGCCTCTCCAAATTAGTTGGGTGAAGTGTTTTTAAATTAAGTGTGTATGCGTATTTAATAATATTTTTACATTCTATATCAAATAGTTTTTCTAAAGTAGAAAATGATGCAGCTGGTCGAGGAAATTTATCAAATTCATTGAAATTGGGCTAATAGAATGCGTGATCACTATATCTTTGGTTAAGCCAGTTATTCCTGTTACATTTCAAGATATGAACAGAATCTATAAGAAAAAAACAGTGGTCTGTTTGGATTAAAAGGATGGGGCTATACAATTTGAAGTTTTGGTGGCAATGTAAAAATTGCTATTGCTTTTCTGTTTATGGCATTGTTATCATTAATTACTGAAATTATCTTAAAACCACCTTTTTTCTAAACCAATAACTAATTTTTTAATTAAAGAATACAATTCTTCTGTCAATGTTTTTTACAGGTACTATTTGTATAACTTCTTTAAATGAAGATAAAATACTTTGAACCATAAAAACAAATGCTGTTGTTGCAATATTTTTACAGTTATAGGCCATCCCTACCATATCACCCTCTTTATGATCTAAATATGGTTTTAGATATATTTCATCAACCATCACGCTAACAGTTAAATCTTCAGATTTCAAAAATGTAAATTTTTCTTTTAAGAAGTTTTCATCAGACTGCTCATTTTTTGGATTTGTATAAAATTTGCTGAAAGTTTTTGTATAGTTCTAGGATGTGGTATTATGAGGTTTCCTGAATTTCTCAAAAACTTATACGAATGTGGAGAAATGGTGTATAGCATAGTATAGAAAACCATCATCTCCGCAGAATATCGGATGCATTCTTTAGAGCATTCTAAATTATTTAATTGTTCACTAATGAACCTAAGAAGATTTATGTTATCATTATTAACCTTTTCACTAATACCATTAACTAACTGATTAATTAATTCAACAGTAGATGATAAAGTATCGTCAGTATTTGTATTTTTTGAAATAACAAGTCAAGCGAGCAAACTATTTCATTCAAATTATTTACAGCTTTAGGTAAAATATGATTACATAGTTTTTTATTTCTATATTTCCAAAATATACTGAACATTTTAATTTTTCATTTATTACAACTGAGTATTTTATGTATGGTGCCGGATTCAGCATTCTAAATTATTTGTTCACTAATGAGCCTGATGATTTATGTTATCATTATCAATCTTTTCACTAATACCATTAACTAAGTGATTAATTAATTCAACAGTAGATGATAAAGTATCATCTGTATTTTGGAATTTTTGAGATAACGAGTCAAGCGAGCAAACAATTTCATTCAAATTATTTACAGCTTTAGGTAAAATATGATTACATAGTTTTTTTTATTTCTATATTTCCAAAATATACTGAACATTTTAATTTTTCATTTATTACAACTGAGTATTTTATGTATGGTGCCGGATTCATATCTAATACTAAAAAAAAAACAATTTTGTTTTGTTGTTATTGAACACAAATTTGAAAATTTCTCATTACCCTCCAGTAATTTCAAAAGTTGTGGGAATGAATAAAATTCATTCTCGCAATCATTAAGTTCTTTTGATTTTAAACTTGTAGCAATCGCTAGCTGGAAATTCTGATTTTCTAGGCTTTCTCGTTTAGCATCGGGACTTTCTCTGAGGCAGGTAGCGGAAGTCATATAACTATGACAATTAGGAAATTTTGAAGGAATTGCACCATCTCTTAATCTTGGGCGACACAAATTTACTATTATTTCGCTACCATTAAATTCTTTTGATTTTAAACTTGTAGCAATTGCTAGTTGGAAATTCTCATTTTCTAGCCTTTCTCGTTTAGCATCGGGACTTTCTCTGAGGCAGGTAGCAGTAGTCCAAAAGCGAGTATATAATAAGCGAGACAGCTTCTATAGAGAGGAGTTCGCTTTAAAATCACTCTATGCTCCTATGGAGAAGTATGGACATGACCTTGAATGCCGCCATGTTTCAGACATCTAGTCTAACGCGATGCTTAGATATAGGCACCGATTCAAAACAGAATTCCCTTTTTCCCGTTATGTAGTAATCATACTGGTACTCAGAATTATTTATTATTGTGTAAAAAAGAATAATACAAAAATGCAGGATTAAAAATTGTAAATACACACTATTTTATAAGTTAATGGTATTTGTATTTTTTCCTACCATATCTAATGTTACCATTAGTGCTAAGGAAACATAGACGGCCAAATTTTCATGCTAGAAATTACACTCTATAAATTATTTAAGTAACATTTTATTTTCATAAATTTCTTGGGCAAGTTTTAAAAATAATCTGGGCAATAGATGTATAATGTAAAGTACTTAACTTGTTTTAAAATTATTAAAAAGTAATTTGAATACATAAATAATATATAAGACAATAATTAATAAGTAATTCGGACATTTTATAAATAAAACA
>AYEL01086642.1:0-23539 GCA_000484575.1 Olivierus martensii
AGTTCCAACTAAAATCAAAATGGTTTTCTGTTTCGTGCAGATTATAATAAAATTAGCATTAACTATTTGAAACAACAATTACTTTAGAATTCATAGGATAAATGAAACAAGATTTCATTCGTTTCAAATATTAATAAGTTTAAAAGTCGACTCGTCAAATAATTTTAAAACAATAAATATGTAAAATAATTTATGATGATCAAATATTTGATAAATGCAATTTTTTAATGAATTCATAAAGTTATTTTTGTAGAGTTTTATTTATTCAGCTTTGTGAATAATTTGGATTTAAGATTCTCTAAAACAAATCAACGAAATGTTTTTTATAAAAAAAATTCGATTTTCTAACATTTTTAATTGGCTCTTAATTCTATTTGTGTTCATGTTATCGGTAAACCTAGAGAAAGAGTTTAACATTTCTTAGAATATTTTAATAAATCTTTATCTAAATCCTATCTCATTTGTTTTATATCTCAGTATTGAACTATCTAAATTGAACCCAGTGACGTAACCAGCTTTTGTTTTTGGGTGGGCCACACCGATGTGAAAGAACATTTTCCCGTATGCGCTTTATTAAATCGTATTTACGTAACAGAATGCTTGATGATCGGTTAAGCAATTTAGCAATCGTGTTTATCGAGAGAAAAATCGCGAAAGCTCTCGATTTGGACAAAGTAATCGATCGTTTCGCATCATTAAGTAAAAATCAAATAAATACTTATATTTACCAGTATTTCGAAACCATTTATTCTTTCTAGCTAATCGCATTAATTAAGTACTGCGTAAAATGTGGAAAGAACGCGTTTTTTCGCGGCTTGTAAATAATTTTTTTATCGCCATTAGCGTGAAATTATGCTTGTGTTTTTTGATTTTCATTTTTACGGAGTACAAGGCGTCTTGGGTTGAGTTGCGGTTTTTAATTTTACGTTTCGGGTTATATATTCAGGATGGGCCAGAACTTTCGATGCATGGCCCACCCGGGTCAGCCGGATTGTGAACGGGGATCGACGGGCCGGGCCCGGACCCCATGATAAAAATATTAATTGATTAAGTAACATACGTTAATTTTAAATGTAGTTAGACTTAAGTTGGAACTTACTTTAGAATATACTGTAGCAATGAAATCCTTCCTATGAATCGCTCGAATCCATTTTTTATGAATCATTCGGAAAAGAAAACAATTGTACCTTTCTAGTATTGGGATAATTTCCAATACACATTTATATACCATATTTTCTAACATTTGAAATTGGCGGTTTCAAATTTTCTCCAGACAAGTATGTCCGCTTTGGATGACGTCAGTAGAAGCTGATGACGCAGCGCCGAGGCCTTGTTATCTAGGTGGTATTGATCGGACCCGATCGTAGACTGTCGACCCTACGGCAGCGGCCGACTACTCGTAGCCAATCGAATCGTCTCTTAAGTAACCTAAGCCTAACTAATTGGGATAGTTGTTTTATAGTTATCGTAACTTTAAAACAAAATGGCGAAAATATTGGATGATGATACATTATTCGAGACAGTTTTAAAATCTGCATTATTGATGTCAAAGAAACGTAGTCTCGATTGTAATCATATAAGTCGTCGAAGTTTATTAATCAGTCGGATAGATGTAAGAATATGAAGAGTTATCGAAATGTTCCATCCGGGAAGTTACTCGATAATCGGTATAAAGTAAATTTATTAAAAAACTTGTCGGCGAAAATATATTTTGCTACTGCTGATATTAATGAAAAGAACACAAAAACGATGCTAATCTTCATTAATACTTGTTATCTAATAGCTGCGCGATGGATTAAACTGAACAGCTGTACAATAATAAAATTAATCAGAATGACACAAGTAAAATGCGTATGATTATTCTTGTATACTTACAAATCATAGCAATTATATATTAGACAGCTTCAGCGACATAAATGTGTAGCACGAGAATGACGTAGAGCGTTGGAATGACGAAATCATGGCGTCATTTCGAATCGTCGCACAGTGTAATATTTCGCGATTCTAGCGGGACAAAATTATGTGCAAAAAGAAAACAATTTAATTTTAGCCAAAACTTATTGACAACTATGAAATAAATCTTTAATTTATATTTTAACATTTATCCAAATTTAGTTACTATCACTACTAGTATCGACAGAATCACCATCTTCAGAACTGGGAGAATCAATCTGATTTCTCTGTGCTTCAGATACTATTTGGATATTTGGCGGCTGAATCAAATTCGTAACAGCAGGATGAATAGCAGTTATTGTATTCTTTTCTTGTGGCTTTAATGATGTCATTACTGGGTCTGAAGAAATCAAGAGACTATGTAGTATATCTGTATTTGTCTTGATTCTTGATGCTTTCCTTGAGTGCTCGAGTCGTATTTTTCTAAACTCTTTATGGCGAGACTCCTGGGCCTCTTCCGACATCTGTCCAATTGGAAGTAAAAAATTTTGTATCACTTCTGGACCATGTAATAGTATCTTATGCAGTGTAACAGGCATTGGATACCAGTTGTACAGAGAGATGTATAAATTTGCGGTCTCATCCCAATACTGTTTAAAGGCAGTAATATTTATCTTATATCCACAGGTCAAAGTGCGTAATATTACATGAAATCGCTAAATTAACGATTGATCGACTCCTGTTATGTTCGAAGCCACAGCAGCATTTCTAAAAAATCTTCGAGCACTGTTCCCATCATTAGTATTACCTCCTCCTTGTTTTGGAGTGTCTAACAATAATCCTGTTTCTTTCCTAAATCTGTCTATTATAAGTTTCTTTCTAGCTGCAATATTTTGCTTCTCATCAGATTTACGGCACTGCCATTTTTTCACATCTAATCTATAGTCAATATGTAACACACACTCCATCAATCGGAATGAATGAAATTTATTGGGTTGTTCAGAAAGTAATTTCGGTTTTTTCCTACCAGTAGCATTAGTTGGATTTTTATCTGCCAATTTAATTATAAATTTCGACAGCTGACATTGGGCGTGTTGCGCCCAATGTAAGTTGTAAGGTATGGGCGTGTAAGGTAGATAAGCCCCGAAAACGGCTGAGAATCGCTTGTACGTCTTCGAATTATTTCTAAGTTATTCATATCTTTGGAAGTTGCTTGGCAAATGTAACATTTTTGAGTACACTAGTTTGATGCTACAATGCTGCACACTTTTCCATCAACCATTGTTTCTTCAAATTTGTGAGTTACTTCCAGAATATGGCCGTTAAATTCCACTCTTGTTGGTAGAATTGTTGTTATTTGATTTCTCACACTTTCAAATTCTTCTAAAATTAATTGCTCAGTCTCCTTGGCAAACCGAAATTTTATGGGTCTGCAGTACGAAGTTGAGGACGTTCGCGAGTTTTGCCATATAATTTTTTGATTCATTTCATTATATCCTTACAATTGCAAAGGTACCAAGGAAGTTGCTACAATATATACATCTTCAAATTCATTTGTGTTTTTGATTTCTCACACTTTCAAATTCTTCTAAAATTAATTGCTCAGTCTCCTTGGCAAACCGAAATTTTATGGGTCTGCAGTACGAAGTTGAGGACGTTCGCGAGTTTTGCCATATAATTTTTTGATTCATTTCCTTATATCCTTATATATTTTTTGATTCATTTCATTATATCCTCCTTGGTACCTTTGCAATTGTAAGGATCAATTGCAAAGGTACCAAGGAAGTTGCTACAATATATACATCTTCAAATTCATTTGTGTTTGCCTTTTGTTGTATCTGCTCTGTAAACCACTACCATCACTCCCCCACTTGAAAATCACTGTTAAGGTTTTTATCATTTTTCTGTTTTCATCAAAAACACTATTTAACACTTCGTTTTGCACAATGCAGAGTCATTTTATGGTCAAATCGACTATTGATTGCAAGGTGATTTCAGCTAATGATTCGCTAATTATGCAATCATCATCTGGTGGATAGAACTTTTTTTGGCATTTTTTATTTGTTCGTAAGAGTGTGAGGAAGTTAACTTTGACCTGTCCTATTTTTATTTTATTATACATATATATAATTATTTATCGTTATTTTCTTATTATGCTAACGTATTATATTTTAGTTTAAAAGTTGACTTACTTTCACCTTCTCCGCCTTAGTTGGCAATCACGTGATACGGAATCGGAATCCGTCTCCGGAAGAGCTATCCCAGTTAGTGATGTCATCGTATCTACATAATTTTTACCACTGAAACTGATATGTGAAAATAAGAATGATCTGTGTCGGTGTTTTGTTCGATATATAAATTAATTGTAAAGATAATGACACGAATGAATTACTCTGTAAACTAATAACTTTGAACATGTTACGTATAAGTATGTAAATGAGAGAGTACGGAAGTGTTCGTCACTCGAGTATAAAAGAGGACGCATCCGAACAGCCAATTCAGGTGTTTGATAACGAGAGGTGTTGAATCCAGACGTAAAATTGGCGAGTGACATTTGAGTTCTTGTAGAAATCGACTATTGTTTGAAGTTTGTATCGGAGGTGGAGGTATTAGAATTTAAGTAGTATTTAAGGTTTATTCCGTTGTGAAATTTTGATATTTGAATTGGATTAAACAAGTTTTGTTGGATACTTGTTTGTTGCTTTATTATAGTTTCAATAAAGCATTTGTTAACACTTTTGTAAGTGTTTTGAGTCTAATAAATTTATAGTTTTATTATTATTTAACTTGTTTTGAGAATTTATTCAATTTATTAGTGTAAGTTCTAACATCGTTTATTCGTTTTACTTCTAACACTTAATCGGCACTTTTAGTTATAAGTTCCGATTTCCGGTTTTATTTCGTCAGTTAGACGTTACATTGTGTTAGACTGTTTTGTAGTTAATTATATTTAAGTTAGAACTTAGAAAAGACCTGAGCTCAGGCATAACTCTGGAATTTGCAGAGTCGCTACCCGTTAGGTTTAGTTTATAATTAGAATTATTGATATTCGTTCTAATCCACGACTTTGCAAGATGGCTAAATTTTCAGTCCCTTTTCTAGTGCTGATTTTCTAATAATCTGATATTTTCGTTGGCTCAATTTGGCTGCAGTTATCAATGCTAATGCTTCTTCAGAGGAATACGAAGATGTTTGTTGTCCTGCTCTAATTGTCTCAACATACCTGCAGCATCTCTTTTACCACATTGCCTCAATTTAATACAAGTGGCCTGAGTTAGCTCGGTTAATGTGTGTTCTGTGAGCATTGTTTTCACCTTTCTCGTTTTTGACTTCAATCCACTTGATCTGAATCCTTCTTTGGCCGTCCACTTGTTTTTGCGCTGTGTGTAATACTTTTACTGGGTGCAGCGAGATTTTTTATGTTTATGGTAGTATTTAGCCAGTCATTGTATCTTTTTAAAAATGCATTCTTATTGCGATAGCACGTTTTCCATCTTTGATTGAATCTGTTCATAAATGAAAGAATAATTCTGTTCAGTTCTTCTAACATTACTTGAGAACCGTGAATAATGTTGAATTTGGATTTAACATAATCCACAAGCCTATTTTTAGCACTAAAGGATAATGTTGAATTTGGATTTAACATAATCCACAAGCCTATTTTTAGCATTAAAGGATGACTATCGTGTTTTCTTAATTTTTTAACACTTCGTATAATTCTTGAGACATTACCTAGGGTATCTGTAAAAATGTATATTTTTTTCAAAATCGCAATTTATTGCACTCAAAATTTTATTTTTCACAATCTGTACCATTGTAAGTAGTAAAAAATATAAAATCTCGATGTACAAAACTATTGGCAGTTTAATGAAATCAATATTTCTAAATAATTTATGACTATTTTACTAATACACTTCGGTGGAATTTCGTTAAATAAATAATATTCAGGAAACACTTTCATATACTAAAATATAAACTACATCCTTCACATAACACATCCATGGTAAAAATGTTATCACAAACATTTTTATAATACGACCTTCTCAATCGAATGCGTAGAGAATGACTAACCAGCGCGTTTCAAATGAGCATGATGAAACTTGTATTTGTGGAGCGATTAAAAATACATTAGCACCATCTATTGTTATTACATATTTTGTAAATGGTATGTTTAGTTTATCAGTTCACTTTGTAAAAGGTTAAAAGTTGATATTTTATTCGTCGAATTTATGACTTGTCCCGCTAGATTTGCAAAATATTACACTGTGCGTCGCTAGAGAATTCCTCACGTCCAAACTTGAGTTAAAGCGTTAAGGATCCTCTGTATTGACGTCATTCGTTCGCATTCTACACGTCGAAAACGGAAAATTCGACGCTTAGGTTCACGTGGTTGCACGTTCCTTAGACTCGTATCTATATGATAATTTGTGTTAGAAACGTTAAAAATCATAACTCGAAGACAATGCCGGATTTAAGCCGATGCACCCAATCAGGCCCCGTGTTTGTCAAAGTTTATGTAATTAAATAATGTATTAAGAAAAAAAATTTTTTAATATATGTATCGTTTTTCAATATTCGCGGAACGTATAAATGGTACGATATAATGAAGTTACGGAAGATTACAATTACCGAAAATGTCCACACACAATTATTTTTTTATATTGAATCTTATCTCAATATTTTGAGTATAGGTTTGTACAGGATAGTTATAAATTAATCCTAATCACATCTCTCTGGAGTGAGTTCTAATCAATGTTATATTGAAACCTAATATATGCTAATTAGGCCATGGGGTTGCTATTTCCGATGAAAAATAAAATTGTTCAAATTTTCCCATCGAGATGAAATTTATCCAAATAATTAACTCTTCTTTTGTTTTTGTCATCAGATGACGCTTTCTCTTTCTATAATAATAATAATAATTGATGGGGCGAAAGAAGTCCTCCTACATGCTCTCCATTCCTGTGGAGGGATCAGCCAGATTGTGGACGACGGAGGGGCCCGACTTCAGGATCATATTTTCAAGGGGTGGGACTCGAGATTCGAACCTGGCTCGAGTGGAAAGCCGAAGGGTTTCAGCCGACAAAAATGGGTCTTTATTTATATTACTTATTTTATTTATACATATAAGACATATTTTGAGGGGCCCGCACTAATTAGATCCGGCACTGCTCGAAGACCTACTTTTATACCATATTTTTAGGCATGATTTCTGAATACTTCACTCTGAGTAGAAAAGCTTTCATTTTTTAATATAAATATTTTTTCTAATTACTATCGAAGTGATTTTGATAAAACAAAGAAAGCGAATCAACCTGCCATGGACCCGGATGTTCGTGTTCTGCGCAAGCGTATTAAACCAATATAATGTCATACACATGTGACGCTATCTAGAGAAGTTAAGGGAAGTAACGATTTGCTGAAGCAATTTCTTCTACAAAGACACGCGTGGAACGTGAACTCAATGACGTTGTTCTTCGCGTCAACGCCTCGCTAAAGCTATTATCATTGTTTCAACTGCGCATCATCACACTATAAATCTAGACGATAATCTACAAAGCGTATTAAACCAATATAATGTCATACACATGTGACGCTATCTAGAGAAGTTAAGGGAAGTAACGATTTGCTGAAGCAATTTCTTCTACAAAGACACGCGTGGAACGTGAACTCAATGACGTTGTTCTTCGCGTCAACGCCTCGCTAAAGCTGTCTATTATCATTGTTTCAACTGCGCATCATCACACTATAAATCTAGACGATAATCTACAACTGTATTTTACGTTTATACCAATAAATATTTCATAAGCATTGAATATTTGAAAGTGATTTGATTTTACTTGAAGCAACAGGCCAACTATGTAGATCTGTACAGTAATACTCGAAGTTACGCTATAGGTGGGACCGACGAAGATCGCGTAAGTCGGGGTACAACTTTGCATATAAATTTGGCTTAACTGGGACCGAGGACTAACAAAAACACTAGTTTAGAAAAAAAATATTTAATAAAATTGCAGTTCTTTAATACAAAATATTAAAAAAATAAATGAGTTACGTAAAAATTATTTACTTTTACTTGATTATCACACCATAATTTCAGTATTGTTTCCATCTCAGCTATAATACCGTGACGTTTATGAATAACGCTCGAGTTCGAGGATTGGGCATTTTTCACCGCATCGAGAATTCTTTCATCATCTTTTACGATTGTTCTTACTGTGGATTCCAATAGCTGAAACTTCTTTGCCAATTCACAAATTTTCATCATTAAAATCCTCGACAGTGTTAAGTTTACATTCCAAAGATGTCATTTTCCTTTTCTTACTAGGTGCGGGATAATTAGATTTACTTCGTTTGGACGACATAGTTTTTTAAGGGTTTAGAAAACGTATAAACAAAACAAATCTTAACTTGGTCGATCGTAGAATCGTAATCGTGGACATGGAGTTCGCGCGAAATGCCTCCAATACGTACCACAGCGATAGCGTGCAGCAGTGTTGCAAACGAAAAAATCGAGAACTCCGAGTTCGCGTAAGTCGGGGTATTACTGTATGTATTTTGAATACAATTTTAAATAATATTGTCATGAATCTTATATAATAAACAAACACAAAGAACTATAAATCATCATAGGTTTGTCATTTAGTAAACTTTATGAACATCATCATGAGAAAATGATCTAAATTTGATGCAAATAATTTTAACAATGTAGATTAAATATCAGTATTGTAGATTAAAAACCAACTGATATTTAAACTAAACATATTTCTGTTTTATTATAGTAATTAAAAGATTTTTGCTATATAAAAATGACTTGATCAAAATTTTATTTACTTTTTCAGCCAAAAACTTAGTTGATGAAAGTACATTAAATGATGTTAATGTTATAAATGATAAAGTCTTTTATAAAATACACTATGCTTTGGAAATTAAAATTCCAAAATGATGAAACAAAGAACAACATGGTTCCAATGATATGGGATGTAATAATGAAATGGTGCAATGTACAAATACAAGGCTCAAAATCACTACTTTTTTTTATAAAGGTGATTTCAAGACCAAGTTCATCTATCATGTTCTAAAACTTTGTGTCTTCGTTCCATGCTGTGTGATCTGCTTCGTCTTCTATCCTTCCTATCGTGATTTTTACTTCTTTCTCTAGAATGTCTCCGTTCTCTGTGCTTCCGATACTCTCTCTCTCTTTCTGAATGTCTATCGTGTTTTGATTCACGATGTGACCTACCTTCTCTGCTTCTACTTCGGCTTCGTGTATGATCCCTACAATGATTTAAAACAAGTTTATTAATTTATGATAATACAGTGTATATATTTTTTAAAATTATCTCTGACAATGTTATAAGGTAGGACATACAGAGAAAATGATATCTTCAAAAAAGAAATGTCAAATAAGCCAAATATTTAAATTAAAACTGAATTCAAAATAGTGTTGTTTTTTAAGATAAAACAGCAATACTTTTGAAACTTCATTATTAAAACCAAAATTCCCTATTTAATCATTGCAGATTACAGATACTGTATTTGTCAGCTTATTAGTTGCACTTTTTACTTATAGGTATCTTTAAAAATTGCCCTGCTTCTTATAAGATGAAAAGTGATAACACAGCACACACGAAAATAGAAAAGTCAACAAACGACAAAACAAAGTTAACAGATAGTCTACATGGTTAAAACAGGTATTAAAATGCAGTGCCGGATTAAGTTAGAGTGGGACCCGATGGGATATTTCTCACGGGGCCCCACGGATGGTTTATATGTATAAATAAAATAAATGACGTTCATAAATAAATACACCCAATTTTTAATTAATCCTTTGACTGCTATGGATGCTTAAATGCGTGCAGCTAAAGTTATCGGTGTGGACTATGGACTGATTTTTGCGTTGGCAATTGTTTACATTCAAAAATACAAAAACCAACGTTATCGATGAGTTCGAGATAGTCAAATATATTTATTTATTTAATGACAATAAATAAAAAATTTACTTGTATCAGAAACACTCATTTGACAGAACGTTACTTCTATCAACAAATGACAAACGTGATTGCAGGAACATTACAAAATAAAATTATTATATATATATATCAAATTCGAGAAACTTCCGTCTTTTCGTTTTAGACAAATTAATAATATAAATAAACATATGAAAATACACAAGAGAGATTAAATTAATATTTATTTATGAAAATTAAAAGGAACTTTAAAAACATCAATAATTTTGTCAAAAAGGATAAAAATTTAAAGGAACTTTAAAAATATCAATAATTTTGTCAAACAAGGTGCAAAATATATTTGATTCATTGTCTCTCAAAACTAAATAATAAAACCTACAGTATTTATCTGATGAATTATATTTTAAGCAAATTTTTGGAATATTTTTAAAGTGACCCGAACATTTAAATATCTCTGCATATTTATCCAGGATAAATCAATGTCTAGGAAGTTTTTTGAATGATTTTCCTTAAAATGTTTATAAACTAATTATTGCGATTGACTATTTCTTCATCAATTATCAGTAATAACAGTAGAACCTTCGATAACATTCCTAAGAACAGAATTAATGATTCACTTGTTGGATATCATATCATTTTAAAAACTACTCGCTCATTATTCTTCAAATTCCATTTAAAACTCATTTCCTATTGCTAAGACTCTCTCGATCTTATATTTACGTGTAAACATGCGAATTTCATCTACTTCAGTCATAAATTCAAGTTCATCTTGTATTTATGACTGAATAATCTTCTATTATTCATTTAAACTAAGAAATTTTTTCGATATTTTCTGGCGTTATTTAACATTCATATATAGTATGAATACTTAATTCTAATTAAAAAAAAAGATTCACCCGTCGTTAATTTATTTGAGTACTCAAAAAATATTTTCAGAATATTAGATAAGAATATATTGGAATGTGAAAAACTATTAAATAGAAAATTTCTCTCTCATGTTCCAAGAGAGAAAACAAAATCGATTCATTCACATTCTATTTTTCCAAGAAATTTTTTTGTGGTTCTATGAAAATTAGAAATTAGCTATAATAGTAAATCTAAACCATTCTTCTTTGTTTATTAGTCTTTTCATGATTTCATTTTGCCTCAACGCAGGACCCCCTCAACCGCGGGGCCTGATTGGGTGCAATCGGTCCAATCAGCTTAGATCCGGCACTGTTAAAATGGATAATCTGTACACATTTTTCAATAATTACCAGGCTGTTGTTGAAATATATATTCAAGTTTCAATCAAAGATTATGATTATGTTGATGATAAAAATGATTGTGCCAGTAATAAATCTGAAAGTGACTAATACTAAAATAATAACCCTATACATTTCATTATACATTTATTTTATTTTCGGGAGATACTGTGGTGTGCATAGTATAAATAACATTTCTTCATTTTGGCTCTTATCTTCGCCTCAATCAAAAATTTTGAAAATTCTTCTTGCAGAAAGCAAATATTGCCTATGTATCTATCTCGATACATTAAGGCTCATTTTTTTTTTGTTTATCCATTTTGCCGAATCACCTAGTATGCCAGTCATTTGAATGTATTCTAAAATTTCAACATTACCAAAATTAATTAAATACATTGGATTATCTAATAAAGAATAGATTTTGATCCCAGTATCACTTGTTTATATTGAAACACTAGTTTGTATACCTTCTTGCATGTGACTTCTATAGTCTCGACACCAAAGACTGCACAAGCCTAATTACATTTCTAATCCAGCATCCCTAATTGCCAGATGGTCAGCGTAGGGACATTTTGACCATTAAATTCATATTTAATACTATGACTTCTTACAACAAGAAGCCATAGGATTAAATATGAATTTGCATCCTAGAAAAATTTATAGAAGGGACTCCTCAACTGATTGGTAAAACTTCTGAAGAAAAAAGACTCAAAAAAGCCGAAATATCCTCATAGAATATTTTTATCTGAAGCAGCTTATAGAGCCGCCATCATCACAAGCTGACCAACATCCATGATGGAGTCAACCAGAAGGATGGGTTTCAACGGCCGGGCCCAGATTCCTCCTGAAAAATTGGAGGAGTAGGACCCTCGGATCCTCCAGAATGTTAAACCACAGCTTTACCACGCAGCCATCGGGCTGACCTGTCATTCCGTCAGTTGTGGGTCCCACAGTTTGTTCTGTGAAGTGTTCGTTATCTGAACATGTGAGATCACAAGTCCCACAGTTTGTTCTGTGAAGTGTTCGTTGTCCGAACTGTTCGTTAACCGATCACCCACTATTCTCCATCATAATCCAAAACCGATCCAAACTAAGAAAATTGAAATTTATTATAGTCCTTCCATCATTGACAAAACTATTCGATAAATACTCGCTTTTTATTGATTAAAAACTCTAATTATAAGATTATACTGTAGTAATTTTACAAATATACACTTTTTAGTGCCCGTAAGTGAAAAAAGTAATTTCTCTACAAAACAAATATTTACTTTATTTTTCTCTTAGAAAGACCTCTATAGGTAGAATTTTGTTTTTCTGTCAGTCATTTTATATTATTCGCCAGCTGAGAGCTGGAAGTGTGCCAGCATATTGAAAAAAACATTTTCAATTATTTTCACATGATCCGGTCTATGCATCTCCATATATATATCCTTCACCTATTGACCGAGTCGATATTGTATGGGCGTACCAATTTGAGAGAAGGTATATCCCTCGATTTAAACTACAAAACAGAAAACCAAATAAAAAACAATAAGACATCATAGGTTACTTTCAAACTTGTAAATAGCAATTGTTAATTAATAAGTACTTTCGAATCTATATTAGGGAAAAATATATGGTGTCAGCCATTTCAAAGTTTACTACAGACTGAACAACACTAGTGATGGCTATCCAATGAAGCATTTGGAGGAGTAAACTATGGAAATGAGCGAGAAACTGGAGACTAGAAGGCGAGTGGCTAGGCATATTACATTGTTGGGTACATTACTTCATTTATTGAATTATTAGATATTATCTAGTAGCATAATTAAAAACATGGTGCACTTCAAAACATTTATATGATGGATCCAGCTATCTCTTCGATCTTCTTCCTCGACAGTTCGGTTGACTCTGCAAAGAATGTAGGTAGCTCATAATTGGATATGGAATGTTCTGCCATTTAATAATTACAAAGATTATTGAAAAGTAACTAATATAAAACTTTTAATTAAGGTAATACATTACTTCTACTTTTGTAATAGAATGAGATGAGATTTGACTATTCTTTACAGTAGTGATAGGACGTTACGATATCATACGATATCATAAATTTGAATAAAATGACACGAAACTTATCAGAAGGATATCTATGAAGTTTCTTTGAAATTAACTGGCCATTTTTAATTTATTTATGCTTGTAAATTAATTTTTATAATCAAATTTCTTTTTTTGTCATTTAAAAATATTCATTGTATATCCTTTTATTACGTTATATTAACAATATAAATTTTAATCTAAATTTATATAATTCTGAGGGAATGTAATCAATACATAACATATAATTTTAATGATTTCATGGACTATATCCTCTCAATCGGTGAAATATAAGTTTTTAAAAAATAAAGATTTCACACGGTTATATCTGCCAGATTTTCTTCCGAAATATTTTTATATCAAAAAAGTGTTTATACCAGAAAAAGATTTAAAAAAAAAATATATCTTAGATTTTATTTCATCTTCTATAATACTTCACAAACTTTAAAAGTAAATACTGCAGATTTAATTAGTTGCAATAAACTACATAAAAATTATTTATTGTGTTATATAATATATTATTAAAATGCCAAAGATTAATATTGGACTGAGATATTCGAAATGTGAAAAGTAAACGAACTATTGAGTTGAATCGATTGTATTCCGAATAAATACTCTTGCTAATCTTAAAAATAAATTAGTTCAATATATTCATCAAGTATCGAATATTTAGGAGAGATTAACAGCCGAGTATTTATATAAGTATTATTAGCCACTGTCTATATAAAATTTCTAAGCTAATGGCAGGAAATCAATTTGAAAGAGACTCTATATCTCCTATTTCATGATGTTTTGAATAAATTTGTAGAAAACTTTATGAAATAATCAAAGATGTATAATTTATATATAAAAATATATAAATTCTATATTATTGAAATTAGTTTTCGTAAATAAAACATAATCTATCCATTTGAAACTTTCTGATAAGAAACTTTCAAATGGGTAGAATATATTTTATTTTCAAAAACTGGTTTCGAATATATAGAATTTTTAAAATTTTAAACAGTAGTTTTAATTTGCGAAATTAAAAAATGCTTACAGTAAGACCCCGTTTAACGCGGGGGATACGTTCCAAGAAAGCAAAGTGCTAAACGAAACAGCTTTAAACGAGGTCATCTTAACACGTAAATAATGAGAATAGATGAATGAAATTAAAAAATGCTTACAGTAAGACCCCGTTTAACGCGGGGGCTACGTTCCAAGAAAGCAAAATGCTAAACGAAACAGCTTTAAACGAGGTCATCTTAACACGTAAATAATGAGAATAGATGAAACAGGAGAGTGAATAAAAAATATACGTACCTTTTTTTATTTTGTAACATGTATTATTATTATTGTATTATATTAATTATAGACATTTTTATTGCTAATATCGATTTGTATTCATAAATCATTCATGAAAATCAGAAATATTCAAGTAAATAATTTGTTTGTGACGAGGAAGGTTCTTCCTCATTTGATACTTTTTGTTTTTTCGTTAAGAATCATCTAACGAAAAATCGTTTTGCCTTTTCCTCTTTCGTTCAGCATGCAAATGTCGATAGCGAGATATCGCATCCATGACACTTCGTCTTGCCTTTAAACATCTATCAAAATTTAGAACATTTTGTATAAACTGATCCATAATTTCCATAATAGTGGCTAAATTTAACTGTAAAATAACGTTGATGGACCATCATAAATATGAACTGTGACCGCAGCAGACTTTCGTATATATTGCACTGAACTGATATCAAAAGCATTGCGAGGCGGCATAGGAGAATCAAAGCAACAAATTAGTGTGATTTCGGATTTATGTGAGTATAACAGTTTGAAAAACGCGCCAAAGTAAATCAATAAAAAATATAGAATTCGGAAAAAAACTGCGTTATATTGAAACAGCATTAAACGGAGCAGTGTTAAGCAGGGTCTTACTATATTTGATTACCGAGATTTATTGGAGTTTATTAATCACTACATTTCAGTCAATGCAAATACTGTAATTTTTTCAACTTTCACCTCTCTACATGTAAACTAATTTAAAATTATGATTGTTGCTTATATCGTATATTCTATTTGAGAAGAGGAGAATATGATAAGAATCATATTTTGTTGAGAATATTGGCTATTATTATTGTGGTTGAATTCTAGGAAGAATATTCAGATCGTCCTCGTCTAGATCAGAGAATAGTTCTGATTTTGGTATATAAATTGCAAGGAGATTCTCAAAATTAAGTCATAAGCCTTGAAAAATAAGGAATAATTCCATAAAATTTGAACGATATGCGATGTTAGTTTTCGAAATATCTGATAGACAGAAATCAAACATATATAAAAAGTAAATATATACTGATGGTGAAATTTCATAGGAAAATCAGTATATTTTATATTTTTCTCATCTTCCGGTTCATTACAATAGTATTCGAAATTTAAAATCTGTTTTCTCAAAGAATTTTTGGTAAGATTCGAGTTTAACTGCCGTGCAATTCGATCGCGCCGCGCGTCGCGGAAAGCGAGAGCCGCATACATTCAAAATCATTGTTTTTTGGGGATGAGAGATTAAATAGGGGCTTGAATTTTTGGGGTTCAAAAATCACTTCTTTCGAAGTAACTGAAAACATCCCTCTCTTCTTTCGCCTTCCTTATTTGCCCCCACTTTCTTGCCACCCTTACTCTACTTTCGTCCTTTTCTCACTTTAACACCCCTCTTCTACATTGCTACCCGTTATCGTAAAATTACGTCTTATTTCCTGCATATTTTGCCTGGAAAAATTATCTGGTTTTAACTGAGACTCGAACCCACGACTTGAGGCACAGCAGCCCACAATCTATTTAACTATGCTACTACTACTTGCTAACGATGAGTGTTCGGAGGCTGCATATAAATAATGTTAAGCACACACAATGCATTATCTCGATTTATAGCATTGCAATTACGCCTAATTTTTTTGATACAACTCACAAGCTGTTTCATAACGAGTTTTCGACCGCACATCAAATCAATGCACCTACCGAATTTAATCTTTATCCACACTAATATCGTTTCATATTAAATCTGATCGAATTATACACTATAAAATTATATGCGAATGCATTGCTATGAACTCCATCTTCTTAAAACATATATAATTTACTGATCCAAAAACAAGTAAAAACATTTACTGGGATGCCCGCTAAATTTGCTATCACAGTTCAAATGCAAGCCAGAATTAGCAAGCCGCATTACACAAACATTTTATTGCTAAAACAACCCCGCAATGCACATTACATCAGTTACATTGCCATACGTATGTCACTTTCGTCCGCCGTTACTTTAACATATCCAACTGCATCCGTAACTAAATCGATTAATAAATTTTATTCCCGTAAACGTGGCATACAAATAACCCATCGGCACAATGAGCATCGCATAACAACAATAACACCTATTACTTTCTGCACACGCAGGAGGAAAAACGTTTGATATAAATCAACAAAGCATTGTATTTCGCAACCGTAAACTGCACACCCTTATCAGTCACAAACTTTACCGTTGATTCGAGCCAACAAAAAAACATCAAGCTACGCAATGAATATAATGGCTAATTTTAACCTCCCCAGGCATTTATTTTGCACACACACACATCACACCCCTACATATTCAACAAAACTGTGATTCCCGCCAAACATACTTATCTGCGATCACACACATCCAATAACACCTGATTACGCTAAACACCAAAAGGAAATTATATTGACGTATCCAATCTACAAAATTTCTGCAATGCAAAATACACAGGCACGCACACAAACAATGCAGTCCCGAGACAAACATGCGCACACAACTACTAAAAAATAAATGCAAAACAAACACCAATACAAATCATAACCGCACATTTGACCTCACCGTCAGCACACATTAAAAAGCAGCCACTCACTTACACAACAATCAAACACCACACATAGCATTTCAAAACGCATAAAAACAAACAAAAACAGAGCATTTCAAACAGCAATACATGCCCAACATGCATACAGCGCACTCAAATAAATTAACACACAAAACATAGGGGAAAAACCCTATGCCGATACAATCGGACACTGCCAAAACACACAAAGCAACGGGGCATAGCCAATAGCTCACAGAACAATCGAAACACTGCACACTTAACAACGAATGAACTTATTCAAAATATCAAACAATAAACTATTTTTTACTTATCAGCCAGTTTCTTTTTCCTGTTATAGTTACAAACAGACACAAACTGATTATTAAAAAATCACTTCAACAGAATGCTAATAATTTCTAAGAAATACTTTGACGACGAGATTAATGTCACAAATTCCAAGACGATGAAAGACACTCCGCCGACTGGCACATCGTCAACCAAAGCAAAAGGTAACAATTCAAAATTTTGGCGTTTTTCTTCTATTTTTCAATTCAATAACGCAGAGAAAAACCAACATTTTACAGTCCTTACAGCCGTCGCTATCAACACACTATAAAAATTAGCCAGTCACTTACAAAACATTCAAACACTTCAAAACACAAGCAATCAAACAAGAACAGATCGTTTTAATCACATCAATAAAAAAAAACCTGCAACACAAAACTAAGAAATACCAACGCATATTCATACAGAAAAGGAAACGACACAAAACAAACTTAACGGATTCAGGGCTTCACAAAACAAGAACAACCAAACCAACAACAATCGGGGAAAAATAAAGAAAAAATCCGCAGCGATGCAATAAACAAATACAATTTTACAAATAGACCCACAATAGAAAACATTCACATAACAAAAACAAAGTTTAACCGCACCTATTTAATAATTAATAACAATAAGCAGATACTGATACATATCGCATACAAAGAGCATGCTAACCGTAAAAAAATACATAATACCGAATAAAACGCTATGACGACGAGACGCGCGCGCGACGCGACACACAACGCGCGCATGGCACTTACAACAGCCTATTGAAAAAACGCACGGCAGTTAAACCCGAATCTTACCGAATTTAACAAATACAATTTTCTTCAATTATCTGTTATTGAGTAAAACTCAAACACTACCGTAAAGCTACTCGAGATTTGTTTGATTTTCAGGAATAAAACAATGTACAGTACGAGTATTTTTGTGTGAGAGGTCAGTTACAACGTTTATCAAAATTTGAAAATAGATATCCCAAAACAAATTCTGAAAAATCGTTGTTAGTTTAATTTTTTTGTTTTTATCTCAGAATTTATTATTATTATTATTATTATTATTAAATTTTTCGATAAATAGCTTTAAACTCCTGTTTTGTTGTCTTACTTGTCTTGAAACTCAAAAAAATTAAAGAAATGCATTATCGAAGAGGAAATAAAAAATATCATGAAATTTTTAGTGGGAAAATAAAAATTTTTCGCTTATCTGATTAACAAGATTTGTTTTTTTCTGATTTTATCTGTTTTATTATTCATTATTTTTCTAATTGAATAAATAATTTTATATATTTTTCATCTCTGCAGTCAACATTTAATTAATTTAAATGTATTCTGAGGAAAAAAGAAACTTTTTGCTTATCTGATTAACAAGATTTGTTTTTTCCTGATTTTTCTGTTTTATTATTCATTATTTTTCTAATTGAATAAATAATTTTATACATTTTTCATCTCTGCAGTCAACATTTAATTAATTTAAATGTATTCTGAGGAAAAAAGAAAATATTATAAAATCATAATTTGCTGGAAATATTAGCTAGAATCATCGTGACATATTCTAGAAAGAATTCCTAGATTTCTCGTCTAAATCACAGAATAGCTCTCAAAGTTGGTAAATAAATTTAATAGAACTGAATCTGTATGTAATAGACGTAAACTAAATAAAGATATTTCTAAGAAATTTTCAATATTCTCCTTGAGTTTAGATAATTATCATTCACAGAGCAGTTCAAGCAAAATTGGCAGCTAATAAATTTAATGATAGCACCATACAAAAAATTAATTATATATTTTCCGAGAATCAAGAACTAAATGTAGGGGAAACTAGAACAAAATGATCAGTAAGGGTGAAACGATCCCCCATTTTATTTCCTTAAGTTTTACACTCACCTGTTGATAAACCAGCATAACTTGTACTACTACAAACAAGATAGCTATTATATCTTAGGTTAGATCAATGTGTTTTGGGATATGCCATTTCGACTAAATGAAAATCAATGTCTGCGACCTAAGTATCAGAATTTTAGTTAACTGAGGTTTCTTTTACTTCCATAAACATGGAATAACATCTTACATAGATATAAAACTTTTTGCTGTGTGTTTTGCCTACTGTTTTATTTACAATTAATAAATAATGCAATTATTTATTAATTGTAGGTATCTGAACGCAAAGGCACTGTCTTAACGAAATAGCTCAGATAAATGAAATAAATTTAGATTTGCCAAATTATAGAAGAGAATCAAAATTTAGCTTTAGAAATGCAGATAATAATTTTATCAAACTGGCAATGTTCGTACTCTTCTTTGTTTATTTGTTATTAAAAATTTAGAAAAAAAGGGGGATATATATATAATAGACATTAAGTAATAAATTCAAAATATGTAGTAAGTAAATTATGTTTAAATTAAAGAACCAAAATAATAGTTGCAAAAGACTTAATAATAGAATTTGACAAGCACAGATTTTTTTCCTTTCTCTTCCCTTTTTCTTTCTTTGTGTTGTTTCATTTCTTCCCCTGTAGGGACAGGGACGAGAATATCCCTACCGCGGCCCTCCTGCGTGTGGTAAGAATCCACCAAAGGGAGTGGACGTGCGGAGCAAACTACGTCCGTTAGGGTAGGAACACAAAGAAAGCAGGTTACCCGCTTGCTGGCTACCAGCAGCAACAGGCGCTGACGAGCGAGAAGAATGTGTCAGCCTTAACAATAGAAACTGCACACAAAGGAAGCTTGTTCAAACTTGTTTGCGCAGGAAGCCAGCGCCGACAAGTTTACCGGAATGAGCAAAGCATTATTTTCAGCTTGTCAGCGTGCTGGTAAAACGTGTGCCATGACTGATACAGAACATTAGGTATCTTTAGTTTTTGAAAGACCTGCGATATGGGATAAAAGAATAACAGAACATGCCAATCGAATTATTGTACAGAAATGCTGGAAAGAAATTAGTACAATAATGGATGTAGAAGGTAACAAATATTTTACTAGTTATTAATAGTAGTAATTTACCACATTTGTACCAAATCTGGTAAGTTAAATTATAAAAAATTTAACTTTAAAATTTAATTGTATTTTAAATAATAACTAATTTATTATTTACAATAAAATTAGCTATAAATATTTTTTAGTGATTTACTAAAAAATATTTGTAACAGTGTAATGAAGGATCATTATATTCATCATATTAAATAAATTTTCATGCATATTTATATTAATTTATATATTCAAACCCAATAAAGCTTATTTATCGATATTTAATACATAGTCCTACTTCATAATAGCCAGAATGTATGAAGTTGGATTTTCATGACTAAATATAGTGATATATACGTACTAAAGGAAACAACTGCGTATTGAAGAAAATTAAAAATCTATTGACGATGTTTTTTTTGTTATAAGACAGTAAATAAACGAAATTGTGAGTCCTTAATTTGGTTTATTAACATAAAACAAACAATAATGGATATACTATAATAGATTTGTAATAAAAAGAACACAACTTAAGTTTACATTTATTTGTGAACAATATTCATATTGTTTATCTTGTGAATGATTTAATCTTATACATTATAAATCAATGGATTATTTGCGAAAAACTCCGTAAAGATATCTCTTACAGTGTTTGCTTCATTTGACGACTTTCCAAGTGATCTTTGCGTCGGATTTTGCGTAATTATAACTTCAGTCAGATTGTGATCAATACTCTCTTTATCTATGATTGTATTATGTAAAATGCATATACATTTAACAATGCCTTCTGTTAAAAGAACATCCGTTTCAATACATTTAGAGAACAAACGCCATTTCGAATAGAGAATTCCGTAAGCACATTCAATACTTTTTCTAGCTCGAGATAATCTTTTATTGAAACATTATCAAAAGCTGTATCATTCTTTCCATAAGGTTTGAGGAGGAAAGGAAATAGTGGATATGCTTCATCCCCCAAAAACACACATGGAACTTTCACATTGGTTTGTGGTAAAAATGTAGGCTCAGGAATATCCAATTTCTTCATATGCAATAAATTGTATAACGCAGATGCTTGAAAGGTTCCTCCATCGCTTTGTTTCCCATAACCGCCAACATCAATGGTTGTAAACCGATAATGAGCATCTGCTACACCTTGCAAAACTATTGAGTAGAAATTTTTATAATTGTAAAACATAGCCGCTGAATTGTCTGGACACTTGACACGGATATGTTTTCCATCAATAGCCCCTAGAACGTTTGGAAAATTCCACAGCCTTAAAAATTCTTCTACAACTGATTTAAAATGATCTTTCATTGGCACAGGCATGTGCAAGGGTTGCAGTTCCTCCCATAAAGCTGTAACCGTTTCTCTAACAATTTTCGCTACAGTGCTTGCGCCCACTCGGAAACTGAAGGCTAATGTTTTGAATGATGATCCAGATGCTAGATACCTGAGGAAAGAAAAAAATGTTTATAAACTTATCGTTTACGTCTTTTAGTATAAGATTTATTATAAAGTACAAATAAAAAACTAAATTACCAAAATTATTAAGATTTATTACAATAGAACGAAAAGAAACCTTTCTCCTCCTCCTCCTTTTATATCTGTGTGTAATTCATTGTAATTTTTTCTTTGCAGAATCAAAAATAAAGAAAAAATGGAAATATCTGAGAGATCAATTCTCAGTAGAACTAACAAAAATTAAACCTCCAAGATCAGGGGATGCTGCAAATAACAGCGAAAGTTCAAAATGGCCTCACTTCAGATCGCTTTTCTTCTTGAAAGATATTGTGAAAGCGAGGCCTTCAAGTGGAAATTTACCAAAACCTACAACATCTGATACTGAAGACTGTGGTCAGTCACTGTTATCGCAAATGAGGACATCACCTGATGACAAAGATGACGCAGAATTTGAAAATATTAATTTGGATCAACAAGAAACGTCTCTGGTACAACTGCAACAACGCGAAGAAAACTGATTTGCTAATAACAATGCCGATAATGAGAATTTAGGAATCAGCGAAGAATCAATACACAAATCAAGACAATACAAAAGAGGAAAGGGCAAGCCACCAAAAATGGATAAGTATAGCGAGACCTTGTTGAGCATTGAACAGCAAAAACTGGAAATCCTATCCCAAAATGCAGAGAGGAAGCGTGACAGACAGGATGATGATGACGATATTATGTTCTTCAAAAGCCTACTTCTACACATCAAAAAAATCCCAGATAACAGGAAATTGTCGTTCCGTAACAAAATACTAGTAGTAGTACAGGAATTCGTATATCCTAAAAGTTTCTTTTCCTGCACTTCTCGTTCATATTCATCGAACTCATTTATAAATACCGAAGAACCATCGCCAATCATCTTAAACAATGTTTCAGATACGATGACTTATTTTTATTGATGGCAATTGATCAAATATTTTTTTATCTTTTGTATTTTTTTTTTTTTTTTTTTTAGCACTTCGTAACATTAAAAGTAAAGCAAACAAGAATGTGTAGTTTTTTCTTCCCAGAAAATTTTATTCTAAGCACTATTTTTCAGAAATTACTACTAATTATTTAAATATACTACTACTTTATTACAAAAATTGTTTTGTTTTATAAATCACAGTTATTTTGCTACAACTTTTCGTTTCGCTTTACTGAAAAGTTAATTCTTTTCACCTAAAGCAAATCCACGTTGAGAACTTTACAGATTGTGAGCAGTAGTTCATTTTCTAATCGAGCATATTGCTATTTATACCATCACGTTCCCAAATTATTAAACTTTCACATTTAAGCTAAAAGTTTTTTCCTGTATATCTCATATATTTGAAAAATACTTACCTCAAACAAATAACAAGTCTCTCTTCAGGTAAAATTGGCTGTTGATGCCAATTACACCAAGTTTTTGAGAGTTTCTTCACCCCTAATGCTCACGCTTAGGGGTGAAGAAACTTAATACTTCACCTTGGCATCCAGCCAGTGATGGTTTAGTAGAGAGATTAAATCGAACTATTTTATCTATTCTATCTCAATTAGTTAATAAGTTTCAAAATAACTGGGATGCGGTTTTGCCATTAGCTTTACTGGCATATCGCACCGCAGTCCACGAGATAACGGCAGATACACCCGCATTCTTATTATATGGTCGTGATCTTAGATTGCCATACCATGTTTGGTTAAGAGCGACACAACCATCCTATGCATCTCTAGAAAATTTTGCAGAAGAAAAGCT